>JAMKCH010010546.1:0-37378 GCA_023653785.1 Ophioderma brevispina
TTCTGTGAACAATAGATTTTCTCTCATTTCTCTTACTGAAAAGTGCTAAACAATTTGTATGGGAAAAATGGCATATTATGGCCTATTTCTCTATCATATGAAAAAATATCATGCCAAAAAAATTTCAGAGAGAGTAGCACAAAAAATATGAGCTTACAACTGGAATGTAAACTAATTGACCTCGTGCTAACAAGCATGATAATAGATTTGGAGGTGACTGAAAACTGAAACTGAAAGACCCCCTCCCCCAGTAATGCCTTATATATTGCAGTTTAAAAGTCTACCAGAAAGCAAAGCAAACTGTTTTAACCAAATCAAGCCCCTTCTTTCCTGGCGGTGATACACATCATTGGTAAGCTAGCCTTATTTCAATGCCTGCTTTTCTTCCTGAACCCGGTGTGGGCACACCCTCCACACCCCTGGATGGCTATAGTGCATGATTTATAGGAGAATATTCTACTGTTAACAATACGTATAACTTTATATGCAAGGTTAACTTGGCAATGTTACCTAAGGTAGCATCATCCAATATAGGAAAGATGAGTGGTGTGGTGCTTTTAGATATAGGTTAACTGAAAAATTGGTATGATAGGTAATAAAAAAACAATTTAAGATGCCAAGAAAAAGTGGGATTCAAACCATACGAACCTCTAATCTTCGGATGCCTGGAGTACTTAGTTCCATACACAAAAGTGGATTCACCTTTATGGATGGAGCAAGTGCCTATCTCATTTATACTAACCCCCTACTAAACTTGATCTCCATTGACAACAGGCGTGAGAACCTTACATCGTGTAGTATTTCAAGCTTACCACTTTTCCCCCCTCTTCGTAATTTGTCACTGAGGTCACATCAGCGCAAAGTCGGCACTCGCCAGGTACCAAAGCCCACCTACCGACATCATCAGTTAAATACCAAACCGAATCCAAGTATGGATGAACGGCAAACCATTCGCAGAAAACAATTTCCAAATGAGCTTAATTGGTAACGAGTCCTCATTGCAGGCAAAATTAAACCATGTAGTCTGGCATAAGGATACATAATCACATTTTATGGGGTGAATGCGGGAGGGCTGTTACGTGCAAAAGCTGCTTTTAGTTATGTTGTATTACCGGGCCGTCAGGATGAGCAAGATGACCATTAGTTTCTAATGCCTGGTTTAATGTTCTAGAGGTGAATCCTGGCGCAACAACGCAGTCATCATTGATTTATGGCTAGGATGTAGTTGGTATGCAGGGTATTCAAATTGAGCACTGTATTTTAGTACCCGATGAATTACAATGGTTAGTACCAACTACAAAGTCTTAATACAGAATGAACTGTGCCCTGTATTATTTTGTGAACCCTTGAGGGAATGAGTTGGTCTCAGGGGGCAAAGTGCAGTAGTAATGTCATCTAATTTAATAATTAAATCAAAGAAAGCTTGGTTGTGGACCCACTTGTGTTCCCATATACATGAATTAGGTTAAAATTCCAAGTTATCCAAATTCCCAAGTAGTCCCGAAACGGATCGTCGAAAGACAGGACCCAAATTTACACAAAAAAAGGCCAATTATTTTTTCTATAATGCAAATATTGCTTATTATTTAAACATATTTGTTTCCAAAAATTTTGCTCCTCTCAATGGAAAGATGATACTCAACGAGGACACTACCACAATCCTGGAAAAAAAGTTATATGTGCACTTGAGAATAAGGTTTATTGAAGAAAAAAATTCGCGTTACATGCTAGTTTGTGACCAACTGTTACACCAAAATTTTAAGTCACAATTTTTCTTTAATAACCCAGAGAGGAAAAAAATAATGTCCCTTTTTATAGAGTATAACCTCATAACCCGCTACATTTTATGGGCCTCAAAGGATGTTGGTACTGCTAGCAGGGAGGCAGACATATTTGAATGACCGTTCTCAATTGCCTTCCAATTGTATTGAAGTTTCACCTTTGCAATTCCAACAGTTACTAATTACCATGCTCAATCATTCTACTTCAATTACCCTAGCAATTTTCATCGGAGTCAGAAAATATTCTAAAGAACCAGGGTGTGTTGAGTGTCAATCACAGTCACCAGTTTTGGGAAATTTCACTCAAAAGGTCATGTGATCACATAAAACTCGTATTCTTAACACATAAAAACCCTGACTTAATTTCATTTTTAGGCCCGCAAGCATTAGACTTTGGGAATTTTTTGCACGATTATGAAATATCTTGTGGTCTTCAACTGTTGGAACACTTTAGCCTAAGTTACTGAATGTGTTTAGTACAGGTATGGTAATAGGCACATCTATGCATCATGGATTGATTCAAAAACACCCTTTGAAATGAAACCGAGCAATCTTGAAGTTTAAAGGGCCATTTCCGTTGTATTGTTTGGGGAAGAAAGAAAAGAAACAGTGCGCTACAGGTATTTTTGGTAAATACATAGATTTGGAATGATGGATAGTGTGAAGTACCTTTATAATTGGGTCATTTTGATGTTTTATGATCTTGGTTCCTCTGAAAATAAAGCAAACATGACAAAAATAAGTAAATTTAAGTATCCCATTGGGATTAATTCCTGGATGAAGCTTGATTTGAGCCCAGGGTCGTTTTACAATCTCACCGGGAAGATTACAACGGTGCTATTGAAACCCCAGTACCATTAGGATTATAGGTACATGCTAACGAGAACATAGGTGTCATTTGGTATATATCGGACCAAAATTGTTCAATTATTTTTTTTTAACTGGAGTTGCAGGAATCCCTTCCAGGTTCCCCAAAAGCCACAAACTAATTCATTAGGAAAGGTGGTGTGAAAATGTTGTCATTGCAAAAACTTGAGTAATCATTTAGATTTTTACCAAATTTTTTTAATTTTTTTAATTTTTTTAATTTTTTTATTTTTTTTGAAAAAAACATTTTTGTGATTACATTCTGCATCATTTTTTATTGTGTACAATGGGTGAAAGAGTACTAGACCAGGAGTAAGGGGTGAACAAATCATAGGGACAGCTATTCATTATCACACGCTTCTTTGGAAGTATAAAATATGAAACTGTTTAACCTTTGCAACTCACTTTTTGCCTCAAGAGGGTTGTTTTACGTAAATTCCACAATGCACGAGTTTTGGGAAATTCACTCATAGGGTCATGTGATACATAAAAATCTAATTCTTAACACATAACAAATTCTGACGTTAATGCTATTTTAGCCCACAAGTGTTAGTACTTGTTTTTTTTAAAAAAAAAAAAAAATGTCTTGTGGTTCTACACTTTTGGAACCACTTTTTATCCCTAAGTACTGACATGTGTTTAGTTAAGCTGGATATTCTAGGCCCCATTTCTATGCCACCCTGGGATTGATTCAAACACCCTCTGGTTTTGCTCATCAGAAGTTCAAATGTTAAAGGGGATGACATGATTTAAAGGTGCATTTTGTGATTCCAGCACCTTGTGTTTTATTCATGGTTCACTAGATATCGTTGAGAAAAGCTTATTCACAAAATTTGAGTTGATCCCGATCTTGCGGTTTTGTGTTATAAGCAAATGCTTGTTTCCCACGGTCTCATAGGCCACTATGCTGTAATTTCTGTCCGTTTATGGACAGAAAATACAAAATTGCGAATTCTTACAGATACGACCGAATTTGCACGTAAGATTTGGTACACTTGGATTACTAAGGCTAACGGTTCAGATCATATAAAAATTTCAACTTTTTTTTAGGTGATTCGGGGACGAGGTTGTGGATCACGAAATGCCCCTTTAAGTCTATAAATTTTTCATCTTGATAGAATGGCTTTCACCCAAAACCCCATCTGCCAATTTCGCGCCGATATTTCAACCCGTTTTAAAGAAACGTGATTTTGTAATCGCCATAGAGTACTGTGGAGAATCAATATTGGTCGGCCAAATGGGGCATGTTTTCACTTGTAACATCCAAATCAAACATAAATTTGCCCTATAATTTCACAGGGTAAATGAGAAAAATAGCTTTCTTCTGATAACAAAATTTTGACCACTTCCGGTAAATCTGGGGTCCCTGGGGGGCTATTAGCAATCGGACCATGGACCTTTAAGATTGGATAGACACAAACCATGCATCAACAGACTACATCAGTGCAGCATGTAATCAATGGTGGTAGTAATTTTTTTTTGGGGGGGTTAAACCCTGAGAGGGTACTCAACACAAATGGTCATACAGGGACGTGCCGCAAACATGGGTCTCATTTTCAGCCTTCTGGTATATCAATGACCCCTTTTTTCATGCCAATTTTGGTATAGCAATGGGTCCTATTTTTCTTTCAAAATTGTCTCAAATTTATTGCATTATTAGTCCAATTTCCTCAATCTGAGAGCAAAATTTTATAATTTTTTTTTCTGAAAATGAGTCCAATTTCCTCAACCCAAAGCCAATTTTTTTCAAATTTGCTAAAAAGGTTAAAATTTTGAGAATGGCAAATTTGTGTTAAATTTGGCCCAAAATCTGCATGAAGGGTGTGTGGGTCCCTTTTTTGTATATATATGGGTCCTATTTCCTTTTTTTTTTTTTTTTTTTTGCCCCCCCCCCCCCCCGGGTTATGGTTCTGAGTAGTGCCACCCACATGTGGTGCTTTTCCAAATATTGTCATATTTTATGTGGAATCCACTTGTTACATAATTCGGTAAGCACAATATCATAGGCTATAAAAAAGCTTTTCAGTGGACTGTCATAAATGTCACAATCCCGCACAGTAAAACCTCAATTTACAATCCATTAATTCAATTTCTACCACAGAATTGCCCCACTGAGCAGCCCCCATTTAAGTGGTCTGACTACACTCAATCCTACTAAGCTCTTTTGGTCATCATAATTCCTTAACAGCTAGGAAATGATTACTTGCTCTTTATCTGTCAGACCCTATTAGAGCATATGATATTCTATGTAGGCTAGCTAATAGCAGGACATCAGAGGGCTCAACCTGGTCATTGACATCTCCAGTTATGGCCACTACAATTTCAATATCCAGAAGTGCTAGTATCATTTGGGTGAGAATGAGCTAATGAAGTCCTGCGATGAACGATTTACTGTTAGGAAGGGGATAATTTAAGTTTAATCCTTACTGCTTCCAAGTAGCAGAACTGGCTGTTAAACATCCATCCTCCTATGTTGTGTCAATTCAGTGGCATAACCAGTGGTGGATGGGAGCAAGCTTTCCCCAGGCACCTAAAAATTGGAAAGGGGAGAAAAAAATGGGAAGAAAAAAGGGAAGAGGAGAAAAAGAATGAGAGTAATAAGAGAAAGGAGAATAGAAAGAAAGAAAAATAGGGAAGAGAAATAAAAGAAAAAAAGACAGAAAGAGGAAAGAAAATTCGAAGAGCTTCTGAAGGCTATCCCCCCCACCCGCTCTTCAATCAAATTCTTGTGGTTGAATATTTTTTCACCAAGATTGGATTACATTTCCACACGTATACATGTATTTCAAAAGTCTGCAGAATTTTGAACCACAGATTGGCAACCGTCTTGAATGAGTGAAGAAATGTTGATAAGGGTACTTGCTTCCCAGTATACCATAAAAAGCTATACCTATTTTAACCTTTTGGTGTATATTGATGACAACTTTTCAAATCCATTTAGGAAGGGGCATTTTAAACATTCTTAACACTTAACTGCATAAGGGGGGTTCATAGGTACCCATTTTTTGTTTTTCGGCCGTCGTTTTTTAACGCTGCAATATAGTTGGTTTATATTTTTTGTATTTGTCTAACTTTTAGTTGCGCTTGCATTGGTACAAAATAAAATTGAAATCCATCGCGTCGTTTTTGCGTTAATTAGCATGGGTCCCCAGGAGCCCCCCCCAATGCACTAACGGAAGTGCCCATGACAAAAATTACAAATCTTAATAGAGTTACTGTGATTCTGATTTCCATAATGCATACATCTAGTGACATAAAAAAAAGTAAATAATCAAAAAATTCTTGGAAAGTATAGTAGGCCAATGGTGTCATACACCGTATAGCGGTTTACTGTAGGAACCTATGGTAAATTATACAAGTAAACCTAAAAAATATAAAATGGCACGAGACATTTCTATTTGTGCTTAATATGTTAAATATTGTTCATCCTTCACCAATTAAAGCAATCAGCAAAAGTCTAGGTGAATCAGTGCCGTAGAAAATGCAGAAACGAATTAGTGTCTTTTTCGCACATTTTGACGCAAAATTAAAAATCAATGTTTTGCCCCTAGTTTTTCTTACTGAACATTTTTTTTCAGTTTTTATTTCTTAATTGTTGATGTCTTTGAATCCTTCTAACATGTGGTGGATTTCATCTAAAAATTCCTTAGGGAAAGTGGTTGTATAATGAATGGGTCCCTAGGAGCCCCTCCCCCCCTTATGCACTAACGGAAGTGCAAACCCCTTATGCAGTTAAGTGTTAAAGGCACTATCAGTGATTTGCTAAATCAGAAAATAAAAAAAACAACAGATTTTTGCACCTCTGTAACAAGTATAGGTATCCTAACATGCCCTACAAGTGCTAAGACTTAAAGCAACCTAATAAGGACAAAATCATACATTTTAGTCATTACTGTCCCTACGGACACTTACTACAACACGTAATTGAATGGAGATTCATATCTTTGAGCACTACTGTTTTCTTCCCTTTCTGTTAAGTTTTTAGTTGCAAAAATAACTTATGAGAATTCTACGGACTTGTCCTTCAATTATAAGCTATTTCTGCAAATTTCAAATATTCTGAATCTTTCGGGCAAATCACTGATAATGTCTTTAAGGGAGACTCAGATTTTGAAATAAATATTTAAAGTATTTATTAAAACTAGTCGACGAAAATTAGATTCTTTGTTAACAGTACCATAAGAAACTGTATAAAACAATTCTGGATCTGGAATTGATTACAAAAGTTTCGATTTTCTCAATGTAGGTCAATTAATATTTGGATAATTAAGCAATATTCAAGAAACACAATAAAATTACACGAAAAGTTCACAGGCAAAGTGTGATATATATATATATATGCCATTGTAAAGACCACTAATATTTTGCATAATGGTGGCTTTAAATTGATAAATTTATCTACAAAAGTTCAAATGCACTTTCTACAAAAAATTGTACAAGAATGTAATATTTTTGTATTCAACTAGCTAGGATTTTAAATTACAAAGAGCATCATATCTATTTTTATATATGGTATTTTAATATAATGAATTGCAATACATTTTTACTCAATTCACTATGGCATAGACGACAATGGCAAATACCCTTTTGTGTTGCCATCCTTGATTTATCCCAAATATACAGGGGGGTAGGACACGATCTGCTTGATTTGGGCATTGGGGATTTCCAAACGGTAATTGGGGAATTGCTACATGCATTTACTATGGCAGTCTCGGTCCCAGTGACATTATAAAATCATCTCTTAAACCTTTCTTCAAAAGATCTTAGCAATATCATGATAATTTAGGGAAAAAATATTGACTTCAAAATCCGTCGGGGTTAGTGGATTAACCCCGCTGCAAAATAGTGTAATTTCCAATAACGGTCATTTAGATTTAAATATTTGTGACCAGGCCTAGTCTTTAGTCAAGTCTGTGTGTAACTGTTCGATATGCGTAAGAGCGCCCTCCCACCGTTAAGTCTTTGAAACAGACTAGCACCCGGAAGTTAATGCCGTTTTGAATTCGCTGTTGCTGTTAGGTTGGCATGTCCTACCCCCCTGCAAATATAGTGGAATCAAATGAAAAGACATCCTACTTTCAATATTCCCAAAGCAAAAATTTGAAAATATTGTCAGAAGTAGCACTTTTGCATTATTTTCTTTATAATTAGCTAGTTATTCAAGCTAATTATCTGGCTCAGATTAGGAAAAAATGATATATCACTTTTTGCATCGAACTCTCCCTATCTATGGGTATAATTTCGTTTTTCTTTTGTGGTTTCCTTTTATTTGGAATATTGTTATCACATGTTTAAGTATATCAGACAATCATTCTGCTATGCTTAAAGAATATAAATTTCTATATTTAAAAAACACAATTTTCTATTTAAAAAACAATTGTTTCCAGGCATTTACAAACCTTTCTCATTTTGCGTTCTACAATTAAGTGTAACTCGGGGGAAATTTAGATATTCAGAATATCTCCACATGTCCCTTTAAATCACCTTCAAATATTCTATGGGTCTCACCAACATTATTTTACATGTTTTATTTCTTGTTTTAAAAAAATCGTAAAATCAACCATTTTGAGCAAAAAAGAAATGTGCAAATTTTAAAAAAATATTTTACAGATTTTAGTGAGTTTTTTAGAGTTTGAAAAAGCTACGAAGGTCCGTCTCCCACAGAACATTTTGGTGTCACCCGTCTTAAGGCAGGAAGACGCATAGGAATCACTTTGTCCACTGTTATCTGTTGTTGTAAAAAAGGGTTAACATTTGCCTGTAATATCTGCACACTTCAATAGATTTAAACCAAACTTGAGTCATAGGTGCAATTTGGGATCCCTCATCTATTGAGGTCAAAGGTCACATACCAAGGTCAAAGGTCATGTGAGATCGTCTGTTGATGTAGTCTGTTGTTGTGAAAACGGGTTAACATTTTCCTGTAAAATCTGCATACTTCAATGGATTTAAACCAAACTTGAGTCATAGGTGCAACATTGGATCCCTCATAAGTTGAAGAGGTCAAAGGTCATGTGAGGTCAAGTTGTAAGATATGCTGAAAATGTAAAATTGACCTCAATTGACAACTTGAAGTTTAATTGGAACCACACTTGGTTTACGGAGATTACTTGCAAACTCTCATTTGTTTATGAGGTCAAAGGTCACATATTGAGGTCAAAGGTCACATATCAAGGTCAAAGGTCATATCAGGCCTATCATTACAAACCGTGACGGCAGGTGACACATGCGGTCTTAGGACCGATGTATTTTTTCAAGAAAATATTTGTTTTTTGTTTCCCTTATAAAATGTTGAAATGGACATAGCTTGTAACAAAACAAGATTTTCCAAAATTCTGCAAATAGTAAAAAAGTGACTTCCTCAAACAAAAATGCAAATGCATGCAGGCTACCCAATTTTTTTTACCTAATCAGAAGATAAACTGAGACTTTCTGATCTTTTGTTTGACCCACTTAACTGTAATGCTCCAGAAGACGAATCAACTTCTTAACATGTAACATCTTTATCACCGTAACTAAAATAAAGATAGTATTGGCCCTTTAAAAAAGAGGAAGAAAAGGAGAAAGGAAGTTGCCCAAATAGCAGCACATTAATGAAATCTATTGCGTTTGCTTTGGCCCTTTGTTTGCGAGAGGTTCGTTCTAATGAAGATAAATGTGTAAGGTTGATAGGTAGGGTAAATAGAAAGAATTGGGTCTCCGGGGGGAGAGGAAAAGAGTTAAGTGTTGCCAGGAGAGCGGTGCCGCTATCGATTTGAGATTTTGGGGTGAAATTACAATAATACATTGGTAAGTTTGTGCTTTCGGTGATGGGGTGTAAAAATATCGCAGGATGTGGCTCCAGGGAAATGGGTTGGCTCCTCTGGCCGTCGTCATGTGTTGTTTGGTGAGATAAAGACTGGTTCACTAAGATGAGAAACTTCTAGGGTAATTTGAATTCTTACATTTTAGGAGAAATTTCCTAAGATGATTCCTTAAATGCATATAGGCACCTAAACTAAGTCATTCCCCAGTTTCAACGACATACTCTGCTTTTGAAGTTACTTGCTAATACCATACTGACTGCCGAGGTGCTTTTAACAATGCAGCAAGGATATGGTGGATTCAACTAAAACAGTCGTCAGCAACATGCAAGCGGATAGTGGCTTGTTTTACGAACTGTAAAGTTGGGCATTGGACAAATTTTATTTAGCCGCCGCTACTGCGCGTGGTAATTGATTATAACAGTAGTAGCTGCACTAATTGCAATCTACTGAATTACAAGGTTGCAATAATTGTTTAAAATTTGAGCAATTCAAGGTGTATGTGTAAAAGCATTATTTTGAACCGACCCGTTTGGCAATGCTAGCTTTCTCCCCCCCCCCCCATGGTAAAACAGTATATCCTTTAATAAACGCCCCCCTCTCATAAACGCCCCACCCCCCCACTCGTGTTTTTGTCTTGATGATGAAAAGAACCCTTCAATAAATGCCCCCCCCCCCAAAAAAAAGTACATGTATGGATACATACTAGTGATGACAGTCATGACTCATGCCCGTGATCGCAGCATCACAAAAGTTGTTTTGTTTTCATTTTAAGACATTTCCTGCAGCCAAAAGCCTAATCCAGGTGTTCACAACCTTTTTTGTCAAGCACCCATTTCAAAATGTAATAAACTTGGGGCAACCCCCAAACACTTGTGGTGTAGCTATTAATGCTCATTGTGAAAACACCAAACAAGAGAAAAATGCGCAAGTCCCGGATGTTGCGATTGCATTCTCAAACGCAACCCACATATGGGCATGAAATAGCGGCTGGGCCAGCGACCCCGTTGTAGCATAGTATCCCCAGTCATGGGCCCTGGTTCGAGCACCCAAATTTCTGACTTTTCTCCTCCCTGCTACAAACAGATGGGGCATTAGGGTTAATGGAGATAAAAAAACCTAACGGTATAATATATATATACTAGTAACACACTTTGGAAGAGGAGCACTTTATTTTTTATGATGCTTTTCCGAATTATTCAAATGAACTTTGTGACTTGCTTTTTTGTTTCCAATATAGCTTTGCGACCCATTCTTAAGAGCCCCAGGTTGGTAACCACTGCTATGATGCTATATGAAATTGTACATATTATAAACGCATTGAAAGTAGTAACTATACTCTGTCTCTGTGTCACCTCGTGCGTGGTAGCAGTACAGTGGACATGCTAACACTGGTGCTGCACCCAATGAGACTAATACAAACGCAAACAAAAGAAGGAAACGCAAAACGGCATGTGTGACGTGCAAGACTTAATTCGGTGATCCCCACTGCTATGTAGGGGAATGGAGTCTATTAGGATCACACCAGACATAAGAAGATTTTAAGGCAAAACCCCGATACATTTATTTCCAAAGGGACTAATGTGGGATAAAAACAACCATCTGGTTTGAAAGTTCATTATTCTGACCAAAAACTAAAATAAAACATCTAAATGGCGACAACAGTTTTGACAACGATTTGGATTATTTTTTTCGTACTACTACATATGTGAAATTTTACCAAATTTCATTCGGGCAAACATGATTAGTCTTAAAAATATAGTTTTACAACTCTTTTCTATGGAAAATTGGGCATATAGAGGGCGTATAACATACAAATCCATGATTTTTGAAAAGCCTTATGTAACAATGTAATTTTCAGCATTTTGCAGCAGAGGTAATAGCTTTTCATTGGTCCTCCTCGAGATCAGTGTAAAATGTGTGTTGCATTCTTAAAATTGTGTAAAAATAAAAAAAGACATGTGAAAGAGTCAAACAGCTCTGTGACAAACGGCCCCACAGAATATTGACAAAATCAAGATACTTTGATGCCTTTGTTGCCTTTTTTGATGAAATGTTTTGACCATTTGATCAGAAAATTAGATGGTAGTAATATTGATTGCATCGGAATCTGATTGAAACAGTGCCTTGTATTTGGAAACAGTTAGGCTAAAAAATTGTTTGTTTGGCGTAACCCGACCGACCCTAAAAAACCTGCCGACTCAAGTTTTATGCCAAACTTAGCACAAATAAAAAAAAAATATTTCTGCGATGAATTCGGACCCATTATTTTAATCCACAATTTAAAATTTTTTTTTTTTTTTTTTACCTACACCAAAGACGAAAAAAATAACAAAAATAAGACAACAAGTAAAATAAGATCTTTGCTATGTCATTGAAACAAGCTTTAAATAGTAGCATCTTGTATTATTTTAGAGTAAAATTTTTTTTTAATCTTTAAAAAAAAAAAAAAACGAACCCCCCGACCCTGTATTTTTTCTCCGTTACACCAAACAAACATTATTTTATGTCTTACAGTACATGAAGATAAGAAGACAAATGAGCAATGCAATGTGGATTGGTTGAAAGACATGATCAGATTGTCTTATTGTCCATTGTAAGGGGGAGGGTACAGCAGTCTGCGTTACATTGGTCCAACCAGTCTACATGTGTAGTGATATACAGGGGCATGTAACCGGCTATGCTCTCAATGGATGTCCAAAACATGCCTCTCTTCCCTCTACCTGATGCTGTGTTGTTACCATGGAATAATATTGCCACCTTGCCTACTGGTGTTGCCACGGTCCATGAGTTAGCAGGAAGTGAGTGTTTCACCCCAATGGCATATGCCTGGTACTTAGTGAACCAGAGTTATGTTTTGGTATATGCCTTAACAGGATATGTTTGTAGTTCACCAGCCATTCTAATTCACCGGTTAATCAGATTTACAGGAGGTCACGATAATTTGTATACAAGTCTTGTAACTGGTCACCTTTAACACTCATCACTTTGTATTTTAGCTCAGGCAGATGAATACCAGGGAATGCTTCTGGACTAGGAAGGTAGTACAAGGACATGCTGCCCATAAGAGACTATTTTTTAGTTCACAGACTCCCATGGAAGCTTATTTTTGAACAGTGACCGGTCACATACCAATCTGTGCATTTTTTGGCAAAAGGTTGCAATAGAATGGCAAACCTAGGTGGTTAAGAGAAAACCAGATGAGAGTGGCCACGCCTCATTCAAAGTGGCAACCCCCAAATTAATAAAATTGGTAGAGCAACAGACTACAAACCACAAGCTGAATTTAAAGGCTGATTCAGAAATTTAGAAATATAATTTTTTTTTTTAATGTAATAGTTAAAAATAGTCAACTAGAACGGAAGACAGTAACCTAAAATGCACAATTCCAAAGTTTGAGATGAATCGGATTTTTCGCTTTGATGTAGTAAACATTTATTTAGAGTATACTGTGCATAACATTATGTTGTGATTTTCTATATGAAGGTCTTTCATTTGAGCTTAGCTATTTCACACCGTGATTAGTATATGGACAAGCATTAAAGGCTGACTCAGAGATTTCGAAATATATTTTTTGTGTAGTAATTAAAAATAGTTAACTGGAACTAAAGATACTCACCTAAAATCATCAATTCTAAAGTTAGGGATAAATCGGATTTTTCGTTTTCATGCAGTACACATTTATCTGGTGTATAACAAAATTTCTGGATCCGGAATTTTTAAAACTAAGTTGTGATTTTCTATATGAAGGACTTCGAGTTGAGCTTATGTATGGACAAGCATTAAGTATGTGCAAAAAGCATGATTTGTTTGAAAATTGAGGGCGCCCTCCTCGGGAAATCTGAGTCGGCCTTTAAAGGGTAGACGTTTCATATAGAAGTCCCATAGATGCAAATGAGGTATTACAATTGATTCCGTCATGCGCTGTATGACGTTGCGCAGTAGTGCTTAATGGAATGAATGGCAATACCTCATTTGCATCCATGGGACTTCTATATGAAACGTCTACACTTTAAAGAGTTGATAAGGTATGCTCACTTACACAAGTGATCTCTAATAATGTATAGATTTTAAGAGTGCTGTTGACCATACATACATCTCCACATTGCTACTTCTACTAACCATCACATACTATTGCACTTTTTATATCATTTTAATCACATTCACTTTTCACGTACATACATATTCAAATTTTTATACAAAAAAATAACAATGATTCTGCTTATCATTTTACTTGATTCACCTATATAATTAGCACCATTTATGTTACACATCTACAGAAAAGAGGGGGTTTTGAGCCAATCCCATAATGCATTGGAATGTGCCTCTATTAAACACATGTCAGTACCACAAAATATTTCACAATCTGATAAACATTCCTTAAAGGAGAACCCGTACAACGGATAATATTATACTATATAAATAATTATTGACCACATATCGAGTGGTTTCATCGAAAAACGGAATTATATTAACCATAACAAAAATTAAAACCATCTAGTCTAACCATGCGCTATTTAAAATTCGCGCTGGTGTATAACATGTTATGCGATACGGTCGGCATGTTTGCATCATACATGGCATAGGAAATACACATTATGAAAGCGTCACATGTGAAGGTGTATGACGCTACTGTGCCGTCCATATCGCATATCCCACATACGCTAGCGCGAATTTCAAATAGCGCGTGGTCAGACAAAATGATTTAATTCATTTTAATGGTTAATATAATTCAGATTATCCATGAGACCACTCGATATGTGTTCAATAATATAACGTATATTGTATAAGCTATTCTTAGTAAGGGTTCTCCTTTAAGTGCTAGCTCTTTGTGGGCTAAAATGAGTGTAAAAGTCAGTTTGTTTTAACAATTGTATCTTTGTGGGATCACACGACCTTATTGAGGTGAAATTTCCCAAACTGGTGCATTGTGGGATAGACTCAATACACCCTTTGGAGAGGAGGAATTTCAACTGCTGATAAATACAGGTTCTCTTCCCTTCTCAGAGGTTGACAACCTAAACATCTCAAAATGGGGAAATTGTTACCTCTTTTTTGGTTAAAGACAGGTGATATTTCTTAAATATTACCTGTTTAATAGGGTGTGATGAAAAACACTTGTGATGACTTTCAGTATTGGCTGCTTCATTTCCCTATACCCCTGTACTCAGTGTGATTGGCCAGATTTTTGCTAATTTATGTAGTATTTTGAAATATTGCAGGAATTAAAGTTTATAATTTTATTATAGGCTAACTTCCAAAACTTGAATTGATGCAGAAATGAGTAAATACAGTAGCCTACCCTTGAACAGAGCTTCTGAATAAATTTTGTGTGGTAACCAGTTTACATGTAGCATTGGAAAATTATTGCAAATATCATTTTAAGTGTATTCCTACGCAAATGTTCAAAAAGTTTGATGAGTGCAAAATAACAGGATTTGCACTATTTTAGTTGTTTTCCTATTATGATATCTAAATTGATCTGATATATCAAAACATGTTTCTATCATAGTGTGAAAAAATAATAGGTTTTTTTATAGTACTCTAACCCCTACGAAAAGATTTCAACATTTTCTGTCCTTAAACCATCTTTATTAATAATAAACATTTCCAATGGCATCAAAATTGGCAATCTGACATCACTATTACATGCGATGCTTTATGTCAGCAATGTTATTTTAGGGCCGTTTTATGAGTAGAGGTAAAATATATATGCGATGAACTTAAAATTAGTATCATATGGAAGAATATTATCCAACTATATCAGATTACATTTAATTTTAAAAATTTTCTGATGAAAGTGCAAACTTAGTCAAAATCCTGCCTATTTGCACTTTGTTCAGGGGTCATATAGCTAATGAATACACAAATACTGCTTGGGTGAGATATCATCCGATTGACTTGAATTTTTTACACAACAGTTTTGCTACTGAAACATAGTTATGTGTTTAAGTTTCAGGTCAATCCTCAGAAAAAAGTGGACAATCTTTCAAACAAATGAAACAAAATTACACATAATCAGACACTATCCCTTCGAGGACTACATGGCCAATTTCTTCATGGTAGTTACCACGCATCTATCACAGAGTAGACACAGATTACCCACCCACTAGACGTACACTCGCCGGCCAGGATTTCGTGTATTTTTGCCACATAGTGTACACACAGCGGCAGACTGCACTGTCGCGGAGTAGCTACGTGGTTACACCAGCTCTCAGCGCGCACAGTATTTCTCATGGCCAATTTTATATATTTTTGGCATATATTTGCATTTTTTTATTAAAAATGCATGAATTTGGGGGTTTGATGCCTGATTTGAATTTCGTAATGATTTTCCTAAAAAACAAAAAATGCTAAACAGAGAACAAGTGTATAGCGCCCTCATTTCGCCCACTATCAAAATGGCTATAAGTAACCGTGGTGTAGCTATGTGTGGTAGCTGTGCGTCTACTCTGGCACTGTCTACACCATATCCACCTTCTCTCCACCTAGAGGGCAACTACAGGGTAGCCATTGGGGTAGGCACAGCAGAGTAGCCACATCACTGTGTCCCTAATAACTGTACTTTGTAAGCCCTGTCTTGCAGCTAATACCTCGCAATTAGCTCAGTGTGTACTGTGCAGTAACTGCCGTGGTAGACATGGTGTAGCTGCGGTATAGGCTACCACGCAAGTAAGAAAACAGCCATGTAAGGTAACCCCATAACAAGTTCCCCTTTCCATGTGACCTCCTAGCACCCCCTCCCCAAGAAAACCTCCTCTATCTGCCTGCGCTTTCAACATTAAACCTCCTGATGACAACGCAGCATCCTGCTATTATTTATTTGCAACAAGTGATAATTATGGTATGGTATGGCATACCACATTACATTCTGACTCAAACCATGTATATCATCTGGGTGATTTAATGCTGCATGCATGCCAGCATATTTCACCAACCACTTAGAATTTCTTAGCCATGATGGTGTACAGAGACTGCTCAATGATGAGTGAATACAATTTGGCTTTCAGATTCTACATATTTTCAAGATGGGGATTCTAAAATTGCAACAATAATTAGAGAATAAAAGATGATTTTTTGTTTTGGCCATCTTAGATGGTGTCATAATGGATGGGCATGCAATATTTGAGTGGTTGCTGCTATATACTATGATAAAATTCTGGATGTCCATCCATTATGACGCCATCTAAGATGGCCAAAACTAAAAAATTCATTCTTATTTAGAATGGTTAATTTTTCCTTTTTAACAACATAATTTATCTGTCTAAAATATTGTTGTGTCATTCTCTTTTATTCATTTAAATAATTGCACCACTCTTGAAAACAAATGTTTCAATCCAAGGAACCAATGCCATCACGTGGTAATTGTTACGCTGCGTAAATTGCATTTGCGTACCAACGTGACATGAACGATGCAGTATAAATGTGCTGTTTGCGTAATTGCTGCATCTATTACCCAGTAATGGATGGGCGGGGCTTTGACCTAAACCAATCAAATTTCTTGTCAACATGATAAACCACGCCCACTGAATTATCAACGATTGGAATGTAAGAGTAGAGTACTTAACTACTCATGATAAATTCACTGTAACTAGACCAGACCACGACTTGAGTTGGTTACTGCATCCACACAATGCGTTTCGATTTAAGATAACAGACTATAAGGTAAAAAAAAAGAAGTTTGTCTCTGGACCCCATGCGCATAGCTTTTAAAATCAAAATTTGCGCATAGCACTATGCGCTGCTGTGATTTTTTTTCCCCTTCTCTTTTCTTCTGAATTGCACCGGGTCCGGTCTGATTGATGACATCGTAGACTATTGGCGGCGCACTACGGCACATACGAGCTCTCTCTACACAACCCGTGGGCATACACGACAAGCAGCGTGTGATTTCGAAAACAAAACAGAGTATTTTTTATCTTGGTTTTTGAATTTCTTAAAAATATCATGATTGTACGCGTGCGAAGCACAAAGAAACGGGTTAAAGTGCTCAGGATATTGGGCCTTGCACCGATGCTCCGAAAACGGCATTGCTACAGAATTTGGCTACGTCTCTCCTTGATGGAAGCAGCGGCAATGATTTTTTCCATAAAAAAAAAAAAAAAAAAAAAAAAAAAAAAAAAAAAAAAAAAAAAAAAAAAAAAAAAAAAAAAAAAAAAAAAAAATCGCATAGAACATAGCCTTTTTCTAAAAAAAAAAAAAGAGCGTGACACTTTGCTTTTTTGTCAAAAGGTCCAGAGACAAACTTCTTTTTTGTTTTGGCCTAAGAATAAAAATTATATTCCATACATGGAAAATATTTTCAAAACAACAGCTTGTTTCTGATTTTGGAATTTACAAGTATATTTTTTTAAAGCCAAAATAAAATCTTAAATATGTTATTATGAGACCAACATGTCTCAAATAACTTATATCTTTGATTTTTCATGGTGTATATTTAATTCCAAATTAAGGTCTCCAAAAAAATTTTTGATTTAAGTTTTAGAAACAAACAAAATTTCCCAATATGTGAAATAAATTACATCAGTGGGTCAAAGAAACATTGAATGACTTATCAATCATTAGAAGGTCCTACCAATAGTCAGTTAAAAAAGTTTGTTCTAAATTTCATGTGCACATTACATCTTGAAATAAATCCAATATTAACTGTACATTTTCCTGAACATTTAGTTAGAACAAAGCAACTGGATCCAACCTGAGGCCAGTCAAGCAATGGTCACAGTCACACCTAAATCCATCTCATTGCATATCCAGCAAGAGAGCTGGGACTTACTCAGCTTTAGATGGAACAGATTTTGGAACAAAATTATTCTGGACAATAATACAGGGGGTGTGGGTCTTCGAAAAAGTTGACCTAAAAATGGTCCTTTTTTTGACATTTTGAACATCTCATCACCAAAAAGTGGTCTTTTTCATAATATTCTCACTAACTTTTTGACCTTTTAATAAAAAAAAAATTGGCAAAAAGTGGACTTTTTTCCTTTTTGGAATTGGGGGGGGGGGGGGGGCCAAAAAAAAAAAAAAAAAAAAAAAAAAAAAAAAAAAAAAAAAAAAAAAAAAAAAAAAAAAAAAAAAAAAAAAAAAAAAAAAAAAAAAAAAAAAACAGGTCCTGTGTATACTGTATTGACAATAAGCTTGTCTGCCAAAGCTTTGATTGACTGCCAATTATACCACAAATCTGGAGAAATCGGTGTTCCTGAAATTATCTATCTGCAGACAACTTCAAGAATAACCACAGATTATTCCAAAATCAAACAATAGATGAATAAAGTAGTCACAGTTTGATTTTATACCATTGTCTTTCCTAGGTCAAATGGCTGCATTAACCCTAACACGTCACCGGGGGTTTCCCCGAATATCGTCCGAGAATCAATGAGAATCATTTTTTTAAATTTTTGACGTGAGAATCAATGAGAAACAAATTTTGTTTTCATTGGTTCTCGGACGTTTTCCCGGCACCGGAGTAAGTGGCGTAAAGTCGTTAGCGGCCGAGAATCAATGAGAATCAAGGCACCTCCTGCGGGGAAACGGTCCGAGGTGCAATGAGAGTCATTTTCGCGTAAGCAAATAGTTGTTAAAGACCGAGAAGCAATGAGAATCAATTGCCGACCGGTTTTGATGGGTAATTGCATCTCATTGATTCTCGTGCGGGTTAGGGTTAATGATAAATCAGGTACACAAGATTGTGC
The DNA here is from genome assembly GCA_023653785.1 of Ophioderma brevispina. NCBI lineage: Eukaryota > Metazoa > Echinodermata > Ophiuroidea > Amphilepidida > Ophiodermatidae > Ophioderma > Ophioderma brevispina. The sequence continues at coordinate 19,141 of JAMKCH010010546.1, forward strand.
ATGTTCATTTATTTGGGTACAAAGGGTATAAATGCCATTCGATGGAAAGAGCAGATCATGGGCAATACTCTTTCTTCTCCCTGATCTGCTGTATCTTATAACATCCTCACTGGTGATTTCTTAATCAACCCATCATCATTTCTCATGATGTCTTTTACTGCTCTGTCTTCTCTCCTTCCACATGTTGTAGTCGTTGCGCACTGCGCTGCTTCTCAGCTCCAGGATCTGGGAAATCTTGGTCACGATCCTCTTAGCCGTTGGTTGGTCCGTCTCAAAGTCATGATGCTTGAAGTCGTGACTGGCACTTCTGTACGTCAGACGGAATATGGCTTTACCTGGAATAATTGAATTGTACCATAGTTTTGCTTACTCACAAAGGTCATGGGTTTGAATCCCATTAGGGGTTCCTTCTTCAATAGCTTCATATGCATTTGATTTTCAATTTACTCGCTCTATGTGCCCACTGTGTATCTAAAACTGTGTGCGTGTTGTGTGTCAGAGGTGTGTATGTGGACATGTGTTTTATTTTTAAGTTGTGCGTGCAATGTTTTTGATGTGGGTGGGTGGGTGTGTGATTTTTCACCTACGCTCCCCCTTAAAGTTAGACACTGTAACAGAAAATACATCGGTCCTCAGACCGCATGTGTCACCTGCCATCGCGGTCTGTAATGATAGGCCTCATATGACCTTTGACCTTGGCATGTGACTTGACCGCATCAACAAATAAGGGATCCAATGTTACACCTATGACTCAAGTTTGGTTCCAATTGAACTTCAACTTTTCAATGGAAGTCAATTTTACATTTTCAGCCTATCTTACAACTTGACCTCACATGACCTTTGACCTTAGCATGTGGCTTTTGACCGCATCAACAAATGTGGGATCCAATGTTGCATCTATGATTCAAGTTTGGTTTAAATCCATTGAAGTATGGAGACATTACAAGCAAATGTTAACCCTTTTTCACAACAACAGACAACAACAGTGGACTAAGTGATCCCTATGTGTCTTCCTGCCTTAAGGCAAGCGACACAAAAAAGACCGAAGTAGGCCATAGTAAAACACTATTTAACACTAACACTACAATATTTCTTTGACTTGTTTTACCTGATGGTTTCTCCTCAGTGATCAAGCAGTCAGCCAACTTGTCTGCTTCTATAGACACCGCCTTCTGCTTGCCCCAGAACTTCTTGGCTGCCATGTTGGCTGTGTTCTTAGGCTGTGTTCGTACCGGATCAATTTCAATCTTATCACCCGATATACCTATAACACACACACAAACAAAATAGTGCAAAACTGAGCAAATTTACTAAATGTATTGTGGAAATAAGTGTGCACATATCTGGTCGGTGCCACTTTTCTTTTTTAGGAGTAAACCAGTCAGGCAGTATTTCCCAAGATGCAATGCAGTCTTCCTACATGGTAACAATTAACTTCTTATGCTCAATCAAATAAAGTGCAAACATGTTCTTAAAGGAACTACGAAATCTTCCTGAATTTACGGCTTATATTTTGCGAAACGAAACAAAACAGGTTCAGTGCACCCATTGGATTACAAGCTTTATTCCATTATCATACATTTTATACTATGACAGAATAAAGCGTGTGATACAATGGGTGAACTAAGCCCGTTTCATTTCGTTTTGCGAAATATCATAAGCCGAAGCTTCAGTAGTTTTGTCTTCAGCAGGTCCAAAGCTTTGTGTTCTGGGGAGCACTCCAGGATCACACTGCAAATAAGAACTATAATGACGAGACTCTAAATTAGAATATGGACTCCTTACCTCCAATAAGGGAGGGTGAAATTAAATGACCTGAAAGAGAATGCAGCTTATCGTTACAGATAATGGTTAATAGGTCCAAAATGACTGTAGTATAACTATATTGTCAAAAGGTATAAGTTTGTTAGTGTCAAAAGACCCGGCAGGAAGTCCTCTTTAGGTATAATATTATGCACTACGTGCTCGACTATGAACCAAGGGGTCCCAAGTTTGAGTCCCAGTCTTGGCTGGGCTGAGAAAAAGTCACTGGTATACCACGATTGAGAAATGGTGTCAATCTGCCATCACCCGGTCTGTTACAAAATGAGCTTAATAAAGGTAGCAAAACCAATTAAGATCTTGCACAATGATAAGCTTTAAACACATAACAAAATCAATATACACAATATTTTTTTAAAGAAGTTCACCATCTTTGCTACTTGATTAAAAAATGCAAAATGGGTTGATTTGATAAGAATTATTTTATACCAGCCTGGATATGGAACAATATGGAATGAGAAACTTTTGGATTTGGTAACCCGTCCATACGCTTCATATTCTATCACCTGAAGATCTTGTCCATGTTCCAGGGCTGGTATTCTGAAAGGGAGACTAACTTTAGACCTGGGTTTAAACCAGGGTTAGTCCTACAAGAGGGGACCTTTTTTCTTTTCAAAATACTGTGAAAGTTAAATGTAACGGGTGAGAAAATTCCTCATGGATGGGCTGGAACAGCCCATCCATGAGGAATTTTCCCACCCGTTACAGCACACTATTAGAGTATGTTGTAAGAAAAAAAGGTCCCCTCTTGTAGGACTAACCCTGGTTTAAACCCAGGTCTAAAGTTAGTCTCCCTTTCAGAATACCAGCCCTGGACTACAACTACACCAGATCAACCGTCCTCTTATCTCCCAAAATACCTATCATCAAGATGATAACAAAACAGTACCAAAGCTAAGCAAACTTACCAAAAAAATTGCCGGAAAAAGTGTATATTCATAAAAAAGATGGAGCTAGACATTGATTAGAAACTAAGAGCAACACGGGCCGGGGCATGCACGGTGTGTACACAGCTGCCGGGGAGCGCCTCGCTCTCCTGCGGCCCTATTGTTTTTGCTCACCGATACATGCTAATGAAAACACATCTCTACTCACCTTTACAAATTCTGCTGACAGCGATGTGTGTGCGCAGGGGAGGCAAGGCATGAAAAAACTAGGTTACCGCGCGCTAATATCGGCAAAATTATGTGTCCTTAATCACCTCAAAACTTCATCAACCAACAATTGCAACACTTCAAGGCATGCAGGGATGCAATCTTGTTACTATGGTAATTTGTAAGTGAGAATATTATGACATCAACTGTTATGAGACCTGGTATCAAATTTCAGCACTATTAAAAAAAAAGTTCAAAGTACGATTTAGAATTATTGGCTGGTATTCTGAAAAGGAGTCTAACTTTAGACCAGGGTTTAAACCAGGGTTAGTCCTATATGAGTGGACCTTTATCTTTTCAAAACTACTGTGAAAGTTAAATTTAACGGGTGATAAAATTCCTCATGGACCCGTTACAGCACCTTTTTTTTGGAAGGAAAAAGGTCCACTCATGTAGGACTAACCCTGGTTTAAACCTGGGTCTAAAGTTAGACTCCCTTTCAGAATACCAGCCCTAGTCTATATCCTGGGGTCTAAACTGAATAATTTAGGAATGTTAGTACTGTAGTCGCTGTCACAATTCCTTTTCTGAAATATGCATCTACATACACACGTGAAGTTGCTGCGTGTAACACGCAGACTATGTATTTCCTTTACGTGTTGTCATGGTTCTGTCTGGCGGGAATGCTGGCTTAGTCTTGCCGCAGAGAAAAGGAATTATGACGGAGAGTATAGTTAAGCTTGAACCTATACCGAGTTACAAGACTTAATGACAAGTGTCCATGAAGATGGACCAATTTGACAACTGTTCATCTGTTTTCATCTTGAGGGCACAACTAACAACAGAGACTTTAACACAAATGTACACACATAAAAAACCCACACACCCATACTCACACATGCGTGCACACACACAAACACCCACACACTAAAATTTTTACATTTAAGTTTAATAAGCATAAAATAGGTACACCTCATAATACTGCAGATATCAGATTTACACAGTGCATAACTTATGTCCCTGCTGACCCCACATGACCCATGGATGACCTTTGACCCTAGGTATTGAAGTAGTTCCAAAGATCAACTCCTGAGCACACACCACCAACATGGCCAAATAATGCTCCTATTGAAATACACATTAGAGGGATCAGCAGCGATCATGCCAGAGAATAAAAAATATATGGAATTGCATTTTTTTAGCTTATAAATCAAAGATAAGTAAAATTCCATATAAATACTTTAATGTAGGAACAAAAACACCAAACAGCTGATTGCGGTTTACACCAGTACAGAATAAACAAAGATCAATAATATTTGTGTTTGAGGTCAGACTGTACAGGACATGGTGCACAATATTACGCTTATAAATCTGGGATATTTACATGGAAGGCTTTTTTGATTGCAAGTCAGAATTTTGAAATACACATATAGAAATTACAGAATCAGATAAAAAGTGTTGCCTTGTCTTTAATACACAGATTTCAAGCAAACCACTTGCAGGTTATGTTAGCACCTCCATGCCGGTCACAAAAAAAATATACGAATTTTGATGATTTTTTAGATGTTTCGGATACAGGATAGAATTCGAGATATAGGAATGAGAATAGCACCACCACTTTTTTCACCTGACACAGAAACCCCATAGTCATGTCCAAGCACAGAGTACTACCGAAGGCCTGATTTTTTTGTAGATTTAAATTTATTTATTTTCTGATATTCTAAGTACTAGTACATTGTCTGCACTATTCATTGTCAAATTAACATTTGACAATCAATGATATCTACGCACCATGTCGCACCAATTCGCTTACAGTTACACAAAATGCTAAGTGATTTAGCGGTATGATCTCTCCTCGAAGTCTCTTTGAAATTTATCAACATATAGACCTACAATGACTGAAAACGGAAGGCTTGACTTTTTTTGCACAAACATCTGCACGTCCATCTGGACATGCAGACATCTATTCATAATGCTGCTCATATTTTCATAGAGCCATTCCAAAAATCAAACATCAATACTAATGCAGTAGGTATTATTGTAAAGTGATTCTATTCCTTGCACATAACAGTACACACAGAGCTGACTCACTAGTGTGTACAGTACAGTTTAATTAATTCTAGATACTGTAAAAGTGGAAATTAATTTTTGCGCTTTTCGCGCACTTCTCAGCAAGTGCGAAACTAAGAACATGCAAAAAGAAAGATGGAAATTCCGTGTTTGTTGAGTTCTTGTACGCCTTCGACGTAATCACGTGTTGCTGCAAATATAGGAGTGGGATCTACCAAAAATACAAAAATGTCGACGCCCATGACGTGCATCATTTTGCTGGGTGTTTGGGATATTTAACTGCTTAATCTGGATTAAAAACACTAGGGGTACGATTTTAAAAACATGTTACATCTTCGGATGATATTGGGACTGAATACAAAGCCAGCCAAATACCAGTGAATCCCCGATATGATTGTACATTACACTCTTATTTTACCATTTAGCAGGCACTAAATTTTGGCTAGCTATAACCCTGTAAATTATGTATATGTAATCCTGGTTCAGGGGCGTAACAGGGGTCACTTGTCAGAGGGGCAAATTCCCGGTTTTGAGGCAGATTTTCCCAGTTGGAGGTGGTTTTGAGGCAGATTTTACCTGATTGGTGGTGAAAATTTCCTGGTGATCAGGCAAAAAAGGGCTGATTTAGCATGATTTTCATGACTTTTTTTCCCAGTCAAAGTTCTCTGGGGTGGCAACCTTCCCCCTGCTTATTACGCTACTGTATTGGTTCAACTGTGGAGTACCCACTTTCTGGACGCTTCCAGCAAATCCAAACATACAACACGAAATGTCCTTTGCCCAGGTCCTTTGCAAAAGTACTACTCAGTAGAAAATGCTTTGAGGAAGAGTACAATTGGATTATATGCTTGTCAATGTTGTGAATGTCGAGTTAAAGTCCCAAACATGTCCCTTTTCACTTTTCACCTATTAACTCTATTTGGGTCACAGAACTATTAACTCTATTTGGGTCACACAATGTTGGAATAATAGTCCAAAATAAGCAGCAGCTGAATGCATACACGTTTTGGACTACATCTCAGCAATCATCAGACTTATCACTATATAAAAGTAAGAATTTTCTACTTCTGCAAGAGATTTAACCCAAGATCCATATGCTATTGTTATAGACATTTACATTAATTTTTTTGGAGAAAATTGATCAAAATGATTGTTAGCAAACATTATCCACTGTATTATATTAAAGCCACTATCAGTGATTCACCTGAGAGAGTAAAAATATTTGAAATTTGCAGGAATAGCTTAAAAGTGAAGGACAAGTCTGTAGAATTCCCGTTAAGTTAATTTTTACAAATATTATATATTTAGGCCGTGCTTGTGTTAGATTGATATTTTTACAAATATTATCCACAAATATTATCCACTGTATTATATTAAATGATTGTTAGCAAACATTATCCACTGTATCAGTGATTCACCTGAGAGAGTCAAAAGTTAATTTTTACAACTGAAAAATTGACAGAAAAGTAAGAGAACATCAAAGATATGAATTTCCATTGAATTGCATGTTGTAGTAAGTGTCCGTGCGGACAGTAATGACTAAAATATCTGATTTTTGTTCTTATTAGGTTGCTTTTGTGCTTATAACTTCTAGCATATGCATACCTATTCTTGTTACAGACATGCCAAATCCAATTTTTGATATTTTTTTTTTTTTATTTTTTCCATTATTTAGCAATACTGAGAGTGCCTTTAACCTTCAGAGAACATGGGTTCGCCGTGTCCCCTGATAAGAAGACTTGGGTTCACTCCTGTTAGAGCCACAACTTTATTACTCTTGTTTGCCTTCAACAGACAATCACTTGGTATTAAAGCGGCACTGGAACATTTTCACCAAATACTGAAATTCTTTTTCAATTCCTCAAATGATCGTCTAAGCCATTTGGAAGAATAGAGATACATTTTACACATAAAAAACATACTAAAAACAGATTAGGACATTAATAACATGGGTTTAGAGGCTAACTTTTTCAGTTGTACATGTGTGTATATTACATGAATATCATAGACTCTACTCATTGATATTAAACTACAAAAGGTGCAACCGGTCAAACATGGTGCATGCCCTGGGAAACATGCATAGGGGCGTGTGTTTTCTTGTGTTAAACCACACTCATTCCGTCGTCTGCTAAAGTTAATGTCGCTGGCGACATTAATGATAAAATCGTTCTGTTTACCATAAGGACACGGATTTGTCTTACTCATTTCAGGTGAGGGCTAATGTAATATAAAAGCTTTACAAACCATGCAAGAAATATTGATTTTGAAATTCAATGTGCCGTTTCCCTCTTTAATATGGGTACTATAAATGTGGGATTGTAACCGACTTCCTGTGTTAGGAGGGTAGTGATCCCCACAGAGCCAATTAAAGAGAAGTCTAGTCTCAAAGCCCCACTACGGAAGAGAGATGTGGCACTCCAGCCGGGTAGATTAAAGACACATCGTGATTTATCCCATAGAGGTCAAATATTTGGAAATCGGCAGGAATAGCTTTTGAAAGTGAAGAAAAGCCTGTAGAATTCTCATGCTGTTTACTTTTTCCAACTGAAGAATGACATAAAAGGAAGAAACGGCCGTATTCAAAGATCACGAATCTCCATTCACTTATTGTTGTAAGGAAGTGTCCGACTCGGACACTAATGACTAAATATCCGATTTTGTCCTTATTAGGTTGCTTCTGTTCTATCATTTGTAGGGGATGTTAGGACACCAATATCTGTTACAAAGACAGTACACAAAATCTGATTTTTGATGATTTTTTTGTTTTTTTTCGATTTTCTGATTTAAGCAATCACTGAATAGTGCCCTTTAATTCCAGCATGAAGTTTTGCATTTACTTTAAGCTAGAAGTAGCTATAAGAATAAGGCAGTGACTGGGTTCATTTAGAGAATAAAAAAGGTATGATTTTGGGAACTGGATACTAGCTCTCTTTAGGACAATTGAAACCAATGCGATTACCTTATTTAAGTGTAAAGAATGGTCGATTTCTACTGATCAATCAAATAGGACTACAAAGGTAGATCTACTTCTAAGCAATAACATCACATTTTTTGAAGGGCACCCCAATTTTTCAAAAATTTAGAATATTTTGCAGTTATGCATTGGTAATATGCTAGTAAACTATACCTGTGATTGGTAACTCTATAACTTGTCAATGTATCGGCCATGCAGAAAATTTTGTATTAGGATAATTCATATGAGAGATTCCGATATATTCAACGGCCGCGAAAACGTCCTCTCCAAAATGAAATAGCATCAAATAGCAACATATACGTGTCTCTCTCTCCTCTCATCTAACGGCCGCAGCCGAGATGCGTTCACCATGTTAGCGCCAATGTCCCTGTTTGTCATAGGTTGGGGATGTCTAGCTCCAGATCCTGCTGGATGTCTCAGGCAATCACATCAATGTATTAACGGGGCAAACGACCCCTGTTTTGGCATGGTAACTTCCAACATGGACGTCTGAGACTACTTGGTCATTCGCACGATGACCAGTGACCGCAATCGTGCACGGCGTTGGGCAAACAGAAGAGAATTGGAGGATATCTCCATATATCTGTGCTTTTTGGTCTTGTGCTCGTGCCAGGATATGTTTGTACTCGCTAAGAAGCTTGGTGTAGGGTGCCATGGTCAAGTTCTATCCTGTAGCCTCTTTCTTCTTCATGGTCCAGGTCTCAGACCATATAACAGGATACTCTCTACCAGTGCTCTAAAGAATTTTTTCAAGTTGGTTGAATTGGAGAGACCAGATTGCCATAAGTGGTGTAGTTTCTTGCAGGCAATTTCCAAAGCTTGTCTACGTGTCTACCCTCATCCTAGTTTTTTCAGTCATTTTTGTGAGTGGCAGTATTTCACAATGGACGGACAGAAATTTGGCTGTTCCAGCTCTGTCAGTTGAGTACAATGGGGAATCCCGATTCCAATTATTTAGATAAATACGCACATTAGTAATCATTATCACTCGCAGGTATATTTACTAGACGATACCAACACAACATTGCAAAAATCACAAATTTTAAAATTGGGGGTGCTCTTCAAAATGTGCTGTTATTGCTTTAAAAAACAACCTGCCCCGGTGTCCTGATATCCCCCAGAGACCAAATGTTTTTTTTGTCAATTCTCTATTTACAAATTGACCATAGCTGACCATGGGTGTAGTAAACTTATTTTGTTGTTTTTTTTCAAATTCCACTGTTCAAGTAATGTAAAAATCCCTGTAAAGTGACCCCAATGGATAAGAAGCCAACTCCTAAACCCAGGGTTTCCAATAGGTGTCCTGTGGTTCAATCCGGACATGGCCAACCATGGATTTTTTACCTCAACTTTTCGAAATATAAAGGAAACAAATAGGAAAAATAAATTATTTTCAGATCTCACTCAGCTTTCGCACTATTGCATATTCAAAGAATATAAGCTGTGGGCTTCCCCGTCCTATCTTCAAATTGACCTTACATGACCTTTGACCTGACATGTATTGGACGCCTTTGCCTCATCAACAAATGAGGACAGTTTGGTCCCAATTGAACTCCACTTTCAATTGATGTCAAAAAAAAATGTTAGTGACACATACACACATAAATACAAACCACGACGGATTGCTAAGTGGTCCTGCCAGCTATGCTGGCGGCCCACAATCAATGTATTTGGCCATCACATACTGAACTTTCAAATATGTGCAACATTCTCTGGCCCTTCAACTAATATAAAATGAGAAACACCCTGTCCTAAACCACTAGATAGATCTGCTCTTCCTTTTCTCCCGCACTCAATGTAATTGAGAAACAACTGGAGCTATTCGAATTACAAAACCACAACCGTTTGGTTCTCACTACCACAACCTGCATTTTGGCCATCCTATTCATTTGCATTATATCCAGGCCATGTGATGTCGAATGTGACTTTCTCACAAAGAATCCCCCGAGATAAACATTCCAGTGCTGAAGTGGTTATAAGCGGAAGCTTACGTAACCCATTGGTGACTAGATCACCTCCTACGGTCTCCTACGCAGTGGCTTAACCAGTTTTTTTGGGGGGGGGGCACATATATTTTCAAGGGGGTGGGCAAGCATATCTTAAAAATTTGTTGTTTAAGTTATTGGCCTATGTAAATCACTAATTTTTTTTCACAGGGGGGAAGATTCCCCATGGGGTGGGGGGTAGCAGCCCCCCTCTGGGTATTCACCGTCCTAACGTTTGCTAACGATTGTAGAGCAGTAAGCCTGACTGATACCCACGAAAGACGTTTGTGATCACATACATACCTGTGATGGGGTTTTGAAGAAAAGAGCTGAAAAAAGCTAAACATAGGTAATAAAGGTAAAAACCAACATGCTGAAAATGACAGAACACGACTAAATGATTTTTGAAAGCATGAAAAAGATCTGATATCAGCTAACAGCTTAACGTTCACAGCCTGTACATCTGAAATGGATATGTGTGTAATGCTGGTGCTTTGTAACCCAGGGGGAATTCAGTGGACAGGAACTAAAAACAAATGAGGGTTCTTTTGGGTGAGAGATAGACAAAATGTCACTAAATAGGGGGGTTTTCGGGTAACAAATTTAACAAATTTTACAAAATTTTCACCCAAAATAGGAAGTCTTTGGTGAAATTTTCTCCCAAAATGGGTCTTTAGTGACAGTGGTAAATTTTCCAAAATATGGGGTCTTTGGGTGACATTTTTTCAAAATGTGGTCTTTGGGTGAGATTTTCAAAATGTGGTCTTTGGGTGACATTTTCCAAAATGTGGTCTTATGGTGACATTTTCAAAATGTGGTCCTTTGGGTGATGTTTGTGGTCTTTGGGTGACATTGATCGCAAATATGCATGTGTACAACACAGCCTTACATATGCATCACCTGCAATAGGACTATCCCCCAGACCGATTCCCTCCAGCACAAGGTTCACTAAGTAAAGTAGCTCATACACTGCCTAACTTTTATACCAATGCTGGTGGTCACCACCTGATTATCCGGGTTTACATAATCCACACACCCTGCTGCTGCATGTCAGCAGCTGCACGGCTAAAACCAAACCCATTTTAAAGGGTTCTCAATAGGTGGCCTGTGGGTCAAATCCGGACTGCCAACCATTGATTTTTTATATTACCCTCAACTTGTCGAAAATAAAAGGGGGAAACATAGGAAACTAGAATTTACAGTTCTCAGCTTTCGCACTTGCTATATATCAAGAATATAAGCTGGGGGGCTGCCAGCCTATCTTACAACTTGACCTACCTGACCTTTGACCTTGACATGTGACCCGTTGACTATCAACAAATGAGGGACAAGTTTGGTCCCAATTGAACTTCCACTTTTCAATGAGGTCAAAAAACATGTTAGTGACATCATACACACATAAATACACAACGCACAAAGGATTGCTAAGTAGTCCTGCCATCTATGCTGGCGGCCCACAATCAAGTGATTTGGCCATCAATACGGAACTTTTCAAAGATGTGCAATCATGCCTGGCCCTGCAACGAATATAATTGAGAACCCCTTCCTAACCACTTATCGATCATTGCTTTTCCCGCACCTCATGTAATTGAGAAACAACTGAGCTGCAGAAGTTACACAACCTTTGGTTTCGCACTACCACACATGCATTTTGGTTGGCCATCCGTTCATTTGCATTATTCATCCAGGCAGTGAGTAGAAGGTGACTTCTTCTCACAAGAGACACCAGAGATAAACATTCCATTTCCAGTGCTGAAGTGGTTATAAGCGGAAGCTTACGTAACCCAATGGTGACTAGATCACCTCCAACTGTCTCCTACGCAGTGGCTTAACCCGTTTTTTTTTTTGGGGTGGGGCACTATATTTTTCACAGGGTGGCAACCCTATATTAAAATTTGTTTAGTATAGTATATGGCCTATGTAAATCACTAATGTTTCAGGGGGGCAAGATTCCCTATGGGGGGGGGGTAGCAGCCCCCCTCTGGGTATGCCACCGTCCTACTTTGATAACATTGTAGAGCATAAGCAGGGACTGATACCCTGGGGGATCACATACATACCCTGTGAGTGGGGTTTGAAAAAAGAGCTTGAAAAAAAGCTAAAACATCGAGTAAAAGTAAAAAACAGGCTGAAAATGAAAAAAAGCTAAATGATTTGAAAAGCATTAAAAAGAGCTGATATCACTAAACAGCTTAAAACGTTCAACGAGGCGCTTTCATATGAAATGGCTATTGTGTAAGGCTGGGTGCCTTGTAAACGCCAGGGGGAATCAGTGACAGGACTAAAAAAAATTTGGGTCCTTTTTTTGGGTGAGAGATAGACCAACATGTCACTAACTAGGGGGTTTTCTCGGGTAACAAATTTAGACAAATTTTACAAAATTTTCACCCAAAATAGGAGTCTTTGGTAGAAAATTTTCTCCAAAAATAGGTGTCTTTGAGTGACAGTGGTAAAATTTTTCCAAATAGGGGTCTTTGGGTGACATTTCAAATGTGGTCTTTTGAGTTGACATTGTCAAATGTTTTTGGTCTTTGGGTGACATTTTCAACATGTGGTCTTTGGGTGACCTTTTCAAAATGTGAGTCTTTGGGTGATGTTTTGTTGGTCTTTGGGTGACAGTGATGCTGAAAATATGCAGGTAGGTACAGACACAGCCTTCATAGGCATCACCCCAGATCGGGACTTTCCCCCAGACCGCATACATCCAGCATCAAGTTCACTAAGGTAAGTAGCTCATAACAATGCCTAACTTTTACCAATGCTGGTGGTCACACTGATATCCGGGTTTACATAAGTCCCACCCTGCTGCTGCATTTCCACAGCGCACTGCTAACCTCATTTTTAAAAGGGGTTTCAGTCAATTATTTACAAATGGATCTAATGGTACATACTACAATTTAAAAGACCTAGTGGACATTGTTTTTTTTAGCATACTTTCCGCTGTTGCAACATTAGGTCTGTATATGCTTTACTGGCTACAACCATGCAGTGACACTGATTGTCCGTGCAACATGAAATACTTCCCTGACTTTACTGAAGCTAGTGCCCTTGCAGTAGATTTGCAGCAAGTTTCAGCTAGAGAAAATGTCCCCATTTTTCAGCCAATGCATGTATGAAATGATCTAAGTCACGGGTGCACTTGGGACATTACCCGAGGAGGAATTTGCCCACTTGAAAATGGTCACTCTATTTTTTACCCCACTCGTTGTTTTCTGTATACTACAAAAAATCTAGCATTTTTCTGGGTTCACGTATACTTGGGTCCTAGATATAAGTGGGTTCACAGACACAGCAAAGAAAAGTGTTAAAATACAGTGTTCACGAACCATGTCCGTCTGCCATCTCGAGGTATTTGTCACATGAGTGACCCAACACTGGGACCCTATGCACAGTTAATTCGATCGACATGTGGATAACCCCAAACAATTTTATACTTCTGACCTTTTTGGTTCACAACGGAAATCAACATACGGTCCCAACAGGTAGGACACTATCAAAGGGCCATTGAAAATCGATCAACATATGCAGATACCATCAAGCAATTTTATAATGCTGATCTTTTTGGGGGACCACAAATATCAACATGAAGGTCACATGAGGTCACCAACATTTTGACACTACCCCAAGGGTCATCGTGGGCCAAGTGCATTAAATCGGTCGACATTGTGGATAAACCTGGCAATTTTATACATTCTGACCATTTTGGGGGCCATGACCTCGGAGATAACGCTTTGACCCCACTGCGTGAGAGGTAATAACTGTGACACTACCCAATGACCATTGCCTGCAAATCCGAATGAAAAATGTGTGCATATCTGTGGAAACAGTGGGGCTATTAGGTTTAAGGTTAACATTTGGGTCAACATTTTGACCCGACACACTGACAACACACAGACACCCTCACTATCAAAGAGATCCCTATGTGCCTTCTTGAAGACAACAAAAAAAAAATACCAAAAAGTTTCATGACAGTCAACCCTTTGCTGGCAACCGGCTGAAAAGTATGATAAAAAATCATACATTTGTGGTATAAAAGTTAGGCTGCCTCTCATGAAAATACTGAAAATGTTTATTAATTATACAAAGAGGTATCTTATAACTTGAACAGGGATAATATCCGGAACAACATTCCATCAGGATTATGGTTTTTGGGAGAATTAAACTCTCCAAGTGTTGCTGTTCTAACAAGAAGCATACCCTGACAAAGCCCCATCGTTGTCAAAATTAGCGGTCGATCAAGTACCCTTTACTAAGCCGATTTTTCTGAACGGGAAACAATGGACCAACTTATGTGCTCTTCAAAATTTCCTTTTTAGAACGTACCTACGTTTCCATAAACATCTCCATCGACAGTAGTAAAGCCAAGTAGCAATTCTATGAAAGTAACTATTTCGTAATTGTTAGGGTAACACACGCGAAAATGCAGGAATACTTACCCAAGGTACCCACACTCGGCTGCAGTCGCGCGTTGATATGTTGTCCGCTGCTGCGTTCGTTTACCATCCAGGATTTTGCTTTTGCTTGTCAAAATTGGCATTTGAATGTTGCGCAATGCAAATCGTCGTGTTGTTTACATCCAGGCACGTGTGGCACAGTGAGTGGCGCTACCCAGGCCGCATTTGGGAAATACATTTTTTTTTCAAAACAGAAATTTAAACAATTAGAGCACATCTATTCTAAATTCTTTTAATAAGTCTTACGTAAGACTCAACATTAATGACAATCGTTTACTGATAAAATTCACTTCGTCTCGTTACAAATGATTTACACGTCTGAGCTAAGCCTGCTAAACCTGTGGTGTCATTGTCTTAGCACAGCGAGTTGATTGGTGACCCAGCGCGCGAAACCGTTTCATCATGATGTCCCCGCTGTAGTCGGCACTATACGCAATCACCTAAGCTCCAAAAGAGCATGTTGAACGAAAGTGAAAATTGAACACGGGGATCGGCGGCCTGTCACCGCCGATACCCATTATACCTACCTCGCCACGTTTTCAGGTCCATGGAGCGTCTGTTTAGAGATACCCTCGTGAGATGTAAAACACATGGCCGCTGCTGTCGAGAGAATCCTGGATAGAAGCCGATGAAATTGCCGAGTTTTTCCTTCAAACGTGAGGTAATCTCGCATTGATATTAAAGACTCCAAAGTGCCTTAGTTTACATTAATCCTGTAGTACTGCTCAATGGGGCATATGTGTGGGGTGTGACCAAACGTCTGCACGCATAATTGCTTTCTTTCTGAAATGTCCTCAGCTTTTACGCCGGGATCCCATATTGCAAGCAACCCAATGTAGACCTATGGGGATCCAATTAGGGTTGCGGATAATACCGAAACTAGTCAAATGGTTCTTTCGAAGATATTGAAATATGCATACATTAGCAAATTAGGTATTTAACACAAACATGGCAAAAATCTTTTATTCATACAAATTCAATCTAAGGATAGAAATTAGTCCAAATTTTTTTATTTTACGTTCCAGTTGTTTATTTCTAAGTGCCACTTTAAATGGCATGAACAGTGTAAAGAAAGAAGCACTTGTTTTACTTTGGGAATAAGCCAATTGGGCTACTAAAGCACAATCCCAGAACACTCGAAAGCAATCTTGACCCACCTAGATGGATCCACCACTACATTGGTGACCGTTATACCTAAGAGTTAAGACCAGGGCATCCATAGCTAACAGTAGACTTCACAGTGATGGAATCAAGAACATACAATAATATCACCACACATTCCCAAGTTCAAATCATTTTTTTTTTTTTTAGGTGCACAAGTGGCTGAAAATGGCATCAGACAGCTTTTAGCTTAAAAAGTCATAGCCCTCCCCCCCCCCCCACGTACAATAGATGAAAGCTCCTAACTGCCACAGTTGCTGGAAAGTCAATTAAAGGACTTGTTTCTGTGGTCCCTTTCCATCCATCCACCCTCCATGCCGCAAGGTTGAGTCGCTACCAAACTACCCTCCATTTCAAATCCCGGATCCTGACCTGAACCCAATCAACAGACAACAGTTTCGACACTAAGTAACCGAAGATCCACTTGTAAGAGAGAGGGGATTGAATAGTCAAGTTGAAAAAAATTGAGAAAACATGTTTACCTTATTATACCTTTTGCTTTTTGTTAAATACAAAGATAATTTTTGGTTAAACTGTGGTGGTCCCTAATTTATTAGTCTAAGAATCATTAATGTGTTCCTACATAAGTTACAATTGTACAAAATGTTAAGTGCAACTTTAAGGATAATATAAGCATTACAGACTTCATGTGTCCTTGAGGATACCATCTCAACACCATTTAGAGAATGCAAGCATTTTATTACATTAAGACCACTAAATTTAATAAAGAGTTTTCAAACGACCACGCCGAATTGTTTACAATTCACAGCGTTAAAACTAACCGACGGAGCTGATGGAATGCTACTTGGATCGCGCCGACGGGGCTGAAGGCGGGATTGCCAGAGCGTATGCCGCCACCGCCGAATACTGCAAAACGGACTGGGATGTGGCGCATTACGCAAAATGACTTTGAAAAGATCAAATCAGACCCAAGCCGACTTGTCACATCTACCAATTGCCCTTGCAGCGCATGTGCGGCAGTGTCCCTCGGTCAGCTCTACCGTCTTGTCGTTTTCTCCGAGTCGGCAAACCACAACTGACAGCTGGCGACTTGGCTCTTATTATGTTTTATGCTAGTATCTGAAGGGCACGCACGGTAAAAAGTTTACAAAATACAGAGTAGTAGAGTTGTAAAAGGTTGCATGTCCCTTCCAATTGAGGAATTGGCAGTGAACAGAAAAGCGTTGTTCTCCAAGCTTGTCTTGCTGCCCGCTCGTAGCTAGGGCGCCGAGTTACCGACCATCCGAGACTCGGGTTAGAGGAGGACAATCTTAAGACTTCTCCGTTCCTGTCTTGACAGAAACTCTCTCCCGCCCCCAGGCTCATTTCAAGTTGGGAATGGCTCTATAAAGTGAACGGATATGATATATTAGGGACTATTATATAGTCCTTGTGGACCAGAAAAGGGTGATTAATCCCTCATGTGTGTAGGTAAATAAGACAAGTGCCACTTTCTTGTCTTATCGTAAGCCACAGCAGTACGAGGAAAATTTGGACCAAACTGTAACGTAGAGAGTGATTAGTTTTTGTCAATTTCCCCTATCAGACAGAGTGACTGCACATATGCTCTTGTGGACACCATAAACGATTTAACTTTATTTTGGATTTTTCGTACAAACAAATTAATTTAGTAGGGCTGTTGAAATTGCCAGTGAAACATCCATGGGTGTTTTTGCCCATGACCTTTATTTTCACACGGGGGCCCCCCCAGAAATCCAAAACCTTTTAGGCACACCAAAACTACCCTGGAACAATGATAAATAACAGAAAATTCCCGGAAAAAAAACTTGGCAAATTCATCACATCCCTGTGTGATTATTAATGTTAACATTAAAAGAATAAGATTTTCCCATGCCACAGGCTTTTTAAGTAACAGATGTCCAAGCAATTAAGATAATATTTGACAAAAACAATATCAAAATTAGATAGGAAGAATATCAATTCTTTAGACTGATGTACGTCAATCTTTTTTTCAACAGCGTTAAGTTTGAGAAAAATTTGGTATCTGACATTACGGTCAAAGGTCATTTCCAAGGGGCACTCTGCCACTGCCTGGGCCATTCTATACAAATCCAACACAAATCAACCGGTTATTTAGGCAACTTATTCCACAGGGGAGATGGGGGTTTTCCAACTGATGGAATAGACCATTAACAGAGACACTGGCACTTTGAAATAGTGTTCCCTAAAGATTTTTCAAAATCGATATTTTTTGCATGGTGTAAACTTTATATACAAGCCCGCATCCGGAAATGATTAATACAATCAGCTTCCTTATGGATAAACAGAAAACGATTTTTGTAATTTAACGTCACCGGCGACGTTAATTCAGCATAAGACTAAAATGGCGTTTACACACAGAACACGCACTCCTTATTCATGTTTCCCACTCTATGTACACTGTTTGACGGGTCTATAACCTATGTGGATTTAATATCAATGATCAGTAAAAAATATCATGTAATATACCATTTGTTTGGATTAAAGTTACGGCAAACTCAAAAAGTTGGTCCTACAAATTACCTGGTGGCTTTATCCTCATATCATGTCCCATCCTCATGCAATGTCCCTATCTTTTTGGGTATGTTATTTATGGTAAAAATATATCTCTTTTCTTCCAAGGCCTAGACTATCAATTGAGAGCAAATTGAAGAAATTTCATACTTTTGTGAAAAGTGC
>JAMKCH010010547.1:0-45710 GCA_023653785.1 Ophioderma brevispina
GAATTGCAAACGTTGAAATTCGTGAAAAAATGCGCGCATTTTTTATAACGACTAATACGCCAAACATGTTGAACTGATCCACTATTGTTGCATATATGAGCTCTATGCTGCATAGCGTGACACAGCAAAAATGTATATTTAAGAAATAAAGGATGATGCATTGTCATTCATGAGCAAATAATAGACCAGGCGCAGCACATCATTTTAAATGTTTTTTTTTCCGGCCGAGGATACATTATGAGCGCATTGGTGATATTGCAAACCCTTTATTTCTATATATTCTATTTTTCAAAACAGCTTGATTTAATAAGAAATGTATTCACGACCCATTATTGTAGAAATATGTGCAGTAAACTGACCAATCAGAATGCTCCATTTTCAATAATGGGAAGTAGAGGTAATAGAGTTTTATTTATATGATGATGATCATGATATTTTTTTCCCATGGTAATTTACAGAGGCAAGATAGCTTTTGGTGGCCATAATTTTGTAATTGTTATCGTTGTTTGCATGGCTGAGTGATCACATACTAAAACACACTTTGTAACAATCAAATGAATTACTCGAACAGATCACTTTATTTTTTGAATTGTATCAGGCTTATTCTATATAATTCATAAGCACTTGAAAT
This sequence comes from Ophioderma brevispina, assembly GCA_023653785.1. Classification (NCBI taxonomy): domain Eukaryota; kingdom Metazoa; phylum Echinodermata; class Ophiuroidea; order Amphilepidida; family Ophiodermatidae; genus Ophioderma; species Ophioderma brevispina. The sequence continues at coordinate 632 of JAMKCH010010547.1, forward strand.
ATTGATGGTGCTGACGTGTGCTTTTCGTGTTTGCATAAATTTATTACAAAATTTGATCACGTCTTCAAGATATTTCGTCTAATTATTGGCATTGAAAATGAGGAAAATCAGCCTTACGAGTCACGTGATCGATAAGTTAATAATGACACGTCGCGTTGTTGGTAATTGCTTTTACTACTCCGTCGATAGATTGTACATTCAACGTTTGCGTTTGACAGTTATTGCGTTTGATATCCCTTAGTCATTGCAAATTGTCAGCCTTTAAACACAATTTATCAAAATTTAAGATTGAAAAGTGGAGCTCATCAAGACAAACCCAGGTCAAAATTCCAGTTGATCCCAGTTGAAAGTTGTTCCATTTTCCGTGACGGAACTAACTGGTTTCAACTGTTTTTAACCGTGTTTAAATGGTCTTAACTGAGTTCAACTGGTCACTACAAAACCTAGTTGATAATTGTTCCATTTTCCGTCACAGAATCAACTTTTTGAACTGGATTCAACTGGATATTAAACTGGGATCAACTGGATTTGAACTGGTTCCAGTTGAAACCAGTTTAGCCGGGATCAACTGGAATTTTGACCTGAGAATATATTTTCATATAAAATATTTTTTTTTATGTCAGTTCACTTTTGTTTGTATACAGCTTTAAGTAATGCAATATAATGTGTGAATTATTCTCAATGGGCAGCGGTATACGTTAACACTGAAGTTGTTAAAGCCTTCTTAAATTTTTGAGCGCAAGAGAAACTCGAGTACCGTAGAGCTAAGTGTTTGTCAAAGATTTTTTTATCCAGCAACCGCGATCGCGAGCACATCAGAAGCGCGTGTTGAGCACCCTATTTTTTTTAAATGCCTCGTAATTTGTATATCCAGCAACCGCGAGCGCGCAAGAGGCGAAGGTGTCGAGCGCCCTAGTCTTTTTTTACCCACATAACGCGAGCGCGAGTGCGCTGAAGGCTGGAGGCCGAGCGAAGCAACTTTGAGGCGTTTGAGAGGGACACTCTCACTAATTGGATCACTAAGCAAAATCTTGAAGGCTAGGTAGACCTCAGAAAATGTGTTGCCGTGAGTGCATTACATTGACTAATTGCACCTAATTACACCCTGATATATAATTCATTGCATAGAATTGCCTGATTGCCAACCAATACCATGGGAACTGTTTGAATAGCAAGCGGTTAAGAATACAAGTGCTGCAGAAAACCTTTAGGAGGTACGACGAGTAGATCGTGTGTAGTAAAGATACATAAGCAATTTTTGTTTGGCTGAGATGGTAAAAATTTGATACTTTTGAGAAAGGAAAGTATGCGGTGTGTGGTGACGAGTCGTCATGACGTAGTTTTTATACTACAGCTTCTCTGCATATTACCAGGTAAGTTCATTGATCAAATCATTAAATTTCAAGTATATTATATACTATTACAAAACATATTTTATTGGAGAATTATCTTTTCCACTTATTTTTATATTTATAAAGAAAAGAAATCCATGACTTACCAATGATAGCAAACAGTTACTTCACTTCCAAATTAATTCCAAATTGGACAAAAGTTCCATATGTACCCCTTTCAAAGTTCTACATGCAAAAAAATCTTTTTCATTTTTGGCCTTAGGGTTAGGGTTTGTTGTTAGTGTAGGCCATAAATAAAAAATGTTTTCCTGTAGAATTTTAAAGAAGGAGTACATATGGAGCTTTTTCCCAAATTGATACATCAGGCCTTTCCAAGTTAAAATAATACAAAAAATACAACTCTTTAATAGCAATAGATAATAACCCATTATTTATACCTAATTTCAATATTTAATCAAGGTTCTAAGAACCTTATCAACATATCCTTTCAATTTTACAGTCATGCACTTATTTGTTAATCAGGTATTTATCATTCAATATCTAGTATTATTATTTATATCAGGCTTCCGAGTGGTACAAAGAAATCTTTGTATTGTACAGCTTTGGTAAAATTGCCCGGATGCAATACAATATTCTTTTGAATATTGTATCGAATCCGGGCATTTTGGAACGATATCAACGAAGCACTATCATTCAGACTGGTAGACCGGGGTGTTTCATCGTGTTGATCAAGACTCGCTAGTTGGACTACAGCACTTTTGGTTTGAGTCAGCCTGATATTTAAATAATAATAATAATAATATTGAATGGCTTTTTTGTATGATACAAGAATATATTGCACTCGCTAGAAAAGTATTGTACTCGTCTTCGACTCGTACAATATTTTTCTAGCTCGTGCAATATAGGCCTATTCTTGTATCATACTCAAAGCCATTCAATATTATATAAATATTCCTAAATAGTTGTCCGTCTTGACTTTAGTTTTTGGTTATTAAACAGAATAGAAAATACCATGCAGAATGCATATATTAAATTAGTCTTTGTCCATGTTTGTGGGCTTTGCTGTTTGGCACCTAAATAACTAGAAATGGTCTTTTTTCACCACAAATTGATATTGTCATATTGAATTCTAAACTTTATTAATGAAGGATTAAGATCGAGCTGATCATTTGACCAAAAGAATATTAATTGTTAAATATTCGAAAACATAATGCTTTTTTTTCTGGGAATTGGTTGTCGTATCCCCCCCCCCCCCCCAAAATGGAGTTTTTAAATATCCATAAGTATATACAATTACCAAAAGCTGAGTATATTATAGTCAACCATAGGTTTACTTATAAATTTGACAAAAAATATACCCAATAGATAGGAGGATGTTTTTCTTTTTACACCCTCGTGTGAACCAAAATAATTCGGAGAAAGTCTGAGCTGCTCTGACAACTTTGCAAACCAAAAAAATCTAGTGGTCAATCAAGTAGATCAATGTATAGCTATGGATGTCTTCTTTTTATTGGACACCAAGTAAGTTACCGAACATCTTTTTTGACACACAATGGCGTCATATTCACAGGGAGTTCAAAATTTCACGATTTTGATGAAATGGGACGATTTTAATTGTCAGTCAAAAATTGTAAAACGTATAGTTTGTTTATTTTTTTTCTATTTGTGCTTCATCCTAACGTCCCTTATTTAACTGAATGGTAAATGCACTATTTGAAAAGAACTACACCGGAGGCTGACCCGGCCTTGATTAAGGCAGAAAGTGGCCCTAGATCTAACCAGAAAATCTCCTTTCTTGTCAGGGGATCATCAGCTGTCCTTATAGGGGCGTTTTTTGGGTGCTGTGTGGGGGGGGGGGGGGCGTTGGGGTTGGTTAAGTCTCCGATTACTGTGACAATGGTACACATAAAAAATAGCTCTTCAGTAAAAGTGTTCACGATATTAGATAAAGCATCATTTTTTAATTTATTGGTGGTTTCTCATTTATTGTGACAAACATCCGGAGAAATAAAACTGATCATGTGCTATTCACTTGCTTTATTAGTAAATGAAAACATTGATACAAATAAAAAAAAAACACTCAGAATGTCTATGTGTTTTAATAAAAATCACGGCGCCCATAAGTATTTAGCGAAGAGATGATGTATGATGATGATGATGATGATGACGATGACGAGACGATGATGATGACGCGACGACGACGCGACGAGTGACGATGATGATATTATTTCTGATGATGATGATGATCATGATGATTGATGATGACGTGATGATGATTACGATGATGATGATGATCGTCATCATCATAGTGATGATGATGAAGATGATGATGATGATGATGGCTGATGATGATGATCATGATGATGAGGATAATTGATGATGAGATGATGACGCCGATGATGATGATGATGCTGATGATGATGATGATTGACGATGATGATGATGAGATGACGATGATGATGATGATGATTGATGTTGATGATGATTGATGATGATGGTGGTGATCATTGATGATCGATGATGAATGTCCGTCTGGTCTTCCTTTAGTGGGTAAACTTGAAACTGATTTCGTGAAAACGGTTTGTTTATTTATTTAAATTAGATGTTTGTTTTGGCAGGGGGGGGGGGGGGGAAATCTCATACATGTAGAGCACATATTGTGAGTAGGACGAGAAAGAAAGAGATGAGTCCAATAGATGGCGTTGGTCACCTTACCTCTCACACATGTGATTGCACAAAGGGCTAATGGGCGGTATTGAATACCTGGGGAATCCCATTCGCCATTTTAAACCTATTATTTGATGCACCTGCTATCGGATGATTTGTTAAAGATTCAGAGAGCACTTGGGTGTCTTCCAAGAAAAGGGGTGTAAATAACCAATTTTAAACAGGGCATAAAGCCATTCCCTATAATATTCTTCGTCTTGAGTATGAGGCATACACATAACATAACTAAAGATTTATATAGCGTTTTATTACGGACAAAAGCGCTAAACAGTCAGAAACGCAGAAAAGAGAAACAACGAATAACAGGGGAAAAAGTGTGAAAATTCATTACATTATGATAAGCTTATTGTTGAGAGGTTCTATTAAAACTGAAATAATACTAGATTGTGAGTGATTGAGGCAAGTGGTTCCAAAGTGTTGTGCACTGTTTGCAAAGGCTTTGTCACCTGCTGCAGTATACGTTCTATTACAAGTACGTATGGTGCTTGTCTTGTGTGAACGGAGATATGTAGTGGCCAACTGGATGGGCTAAACAAAGGAGACGATTCCCCAGATAAGCAGGTGCTAGGTCATTGAGTGATTTATAAATAGTCAGTAAAAGAATCTGTATGTGATTCTTTCCTTTACAGGTAGCCAGTGCAAATCGTTGATGAGTGGGGTTGTATGTTCACGGTAACTGCTTTAAAAATCAGCCGCGCAGACCGGTTCTGTATATTTTGTAGTTTATGAATGTCCTTGGATGAAATGCCATAAAGAATGGGAGTTGGAATAATCCCATCTGAGGGTTTATGAGTGATCAAACAGCATGGCTGGACAGTATCGTTGTCTATGTTTTTTCCGGATCATCCCTATGTCCTGAGATGAAAGTTAAGAGAGCGACAGACAGATGTGACATGGATTTGACATGTCATGGTTTAGAGTCAAAGTACTACCGAGATTCCGCACTGATGCTGATGGTGGTCTGGTAGTTCCACAAATATCAAGGGGGGGGGGGGATATATCACCCATGAGTTTCAATGTGTTCTTTGATCCAGCAAAAAAGACTTCGGGTTTTGCCTTCATTTTTTAGTTGAGTTTATTTTGATTCATCCATACCTTAACACGTTCAATGCATTTGTTTACAGTTTGAAAAAACAAAGACACCACAGTGGTACCCGGACCCTGGATTAACTGATGTAATATATTGGTGTATCGTCGGGGTAATGTGATATTGTAGACAAACATGAATTTTGCCAACCGGGATATGTATATTTTGAGAATAGCCAGGACCCATACTGACCTTGAGGAAGTCCAAAGTCCATCATTGTGTGATCTATCAGAGTTGTTGACTGATATTAGTAGAACATGGTTGTGCGACCATGCAAGGTATGATGATATCCAGTTAAGAGCAGTGCCAGTGATATTGAATGTTTGAGAAAGTCTTTCAAGAATCGAGGTATAGTCGAGGTGTCAAAGGGCAGAGTTAGATCCAATAACACCAAAAAAGTAGCTTTATGATCATCCATGGCACAAAGTAGATCATTTTGTTCTTAGTCATGCAGTTTCTGTACCATGGTTTGGTCTGGCAAGCAGGACTGAATGAGGGGGTCTTGGAAATGTTCTTGGTGATGTGTGTGTCATTTGAGAGGCCCAACATATTTTTCCATGATCTTAGAAATGTTCTAATATTAGAGACTGGGGCGGTTGGGGGGGAATGACTTAATTCATTTGGATCCAGTGAAGATTTCTTTAGAACTTGGTGAGACAATGAGCTTTTTTAAGGCATTGGAAATACCCAGATGTTAGGATATAAGAGGTCACATCTTTTTGCAAAAACCGGGGGACAATTCATGCAATGCAAATCTTTAAGTAAACAGGTAGGTAGTATGTCGAGGGAGCAAGATTTGTTGGGGAGTTGAGAGATGATTTTGCTTATCTCCTCTTCTGTTACACGTGTAAATTCAGATATTTGTGTTGTATTCTGTGTAATGGTCGAATGTTTGTCACTTACCCTGTTGGGTGTTCATTGTATTTCAGGTGTACATGGTGTGTGGATCTTTATCTCCAGCAGTTTTATCACAGCCATTCTGATTTTTTATTGCCAACAAAGAAATTGGCAAACATATTGCTGAGCTCTTTCGGTGAGTCACTGAATGGGTAAGATTTTAACACCCCTGTTGAGAGCTTGTCCAGGATTTGATAAGTTTGTTTGCTGTTTGCCGTCTCAAGTTTAGATTTGACGTGATGTTCGCCTTAGCATTCGGTATAAAATTGTTGACCTCTTTTAGGTTGTTCAAAAAGGAGTACGAGTTCCTGAGTGGTGTTTTCCACCTTCTTTCAAAGTGTCTGCGTTGTTGGCGTGCCTCATGTATTTGGTCATTATACCAGGGAGATACAGGTCGTACAGCACGTAATGGATTTCAAAGGAGCAGATCTCCAAGACAGTTCCAGGATGTTTCAAAATCATCATAAACATCATTTACATCTTACTTAGTACACTTTACGATGAACCAATGCACTCTTGAGATGTCAGTTTTGCAGGAATCAGTGTGAGGATTCTTGTAGTTTCGAAATGTTGAGAACATTCCTTTGTGATTAGGTTTTTTGTGGACTGATTTCAAAGTGAACGAGTCAAAATGAACTGCTTTAAATCGCTCAAAGCAATGAGAATTTTAAACAGGTGTCATTTTCTAATATTAGCAAGTCAAGGATATGTCCAGATCTGTGGGTAGCCCTGTTGAAATGTTGTTCTAAGTTAGTGTAGTTAGGTTGTCAGAAATGACATCACATCTGATTTAGTGGGAATATCAGCAGGGAGTTAATCCCCCAGTACAGTATTTATTTGGCGGTCATTGAGATGCCAGTCATAAATTCATCAAACTCAGAGAGAAACTCTGATGTTTGTAACCGATTATTTTGATGTGGGGGATGGTACACAAGAACATATTGGATAACATCTGGGACATCTGTGATTATTGCATGCTCAAAGTATTTGTTTGTAGGTGCTGGTTTTTGATTTTGCATTTCAATAGACTTGAAAAGAACCTGTTCCACATATCGATCAGTGCCAGGGCCAGCAGCTAAATGTGTTGTAAAAGTTGGAGCCAACTCACTGTTGATTGGTTGGGGTTTGAGAGATCTGTATCCACCGGCGGGACGAAAGGTAGGGCACTATTGAGAATGTGATCCGACAGTCTGGGATGGAGAACCACATGGCAAGGCTGGCGATGGCCGCAGCCCCCATTCGGTGCATATTGCTGTTAAAACGACCAACTCCTGTGCGAATCCGGTTTAAGGTGACCCATCCTTGCGTGGGAGATTGCTGCCAGGTGGGATGGTAGTTCTGTCTTGTGTAAATAGAGAGTTGATCGGGTCTTGGAATGTCTAAGCCAGGGCAGTATCATGTCTGTAGAGTGAATGGGGAACTGGAGAGTTTAGCAGCGCGTTGTCGGCAGAAAGGTCGGCGCGAGCGCAGTCTCTGTCTACGAGTTGGTGTGATTCTGACAGTGTTAACCATCGTCTACCCGAGCCATTTTTTGTAACAAAAATTGCCGAAGGGGGGGGGGGTGGTTACACACCCCCTGTGAATTTGTTACTGAACCCCGATTCCTGGTAAATTTTTTGGTACAAGGATAGCTTAGAGTTTCTTCTTTCCATTGGTACCAAAATAAGTACTAACATCCCCATTATGAAGTCACAATGACGTCCTATGTTGAGGAAAGTACGAAATACTGAATAAGGGTGGAAAATGAATTCGCAATTTTAGCCGACTCAAACACCACTATTATAGCTCTAAAATGATGTCTTTATAAAAAAATAGTCATTTCCCACACGCGTAGAGTCAAAAACCGCAGGAAAATCTGCCTTTTCCTAAACCTTTTGCGAAAAATTGAATTTTTCATGAGGGTCTGGAAATGGCAGTTTTGCTGACATGCAACTTTATGACGTCATGGTAACGTCATGCTGGCATGGTGGTACTCCTTTGGGTATCAATGGAAGAGGAGGACCATAGCTATCTATTGGTACCAAGTTCTGTGATGTTCCTGTGTGGTGTTAGGCATGTTGGGACTTTCTCTTCCGGAGGGGGGGGGGTCGGTTACCACCCCCCTATCGATCACTTTGGGATCAACATGTAATATACCTATACCCCGGGGATGTTTTTTAAAAACCTTGAAGGGGGGGTGTGGGTAAACCACCCCCCCCACCCTTCGGTAGACGGGGTTTAAGCAGCGGGGCTGTTGTCCAGCAGGGCCTTCTTCACTAGTTTGTGCGAGGGGTGCTACTCCGAAGTGCTGCAGGTGAATGCCTGAATGAAAGCAATGGTAGGAATTCAGATGGAGCGGGGCGGAGGCAGCCAGTTATGGTTCTCAAGGTCTCGTGAGTACTGTGTCCAGCTCGTTTGTGTGAGAGCTGTTGCACCAGCTGGGGCGGCATATTTCAGCAGTGCTGACCAGGGCCAAGGCAGTGGGGCGTAGGTCGTTGGCTGTCCACCCCATGAAGATCCAGCAATTCTGCACAGGAGGTTATTCCTCGAAATACCTTGGCCATACGGACTCGAGTGCTGCCGTAGTAAGCTGCGCCGCTCAAGCTTCACGCCCAGTAGGTGGGTCGGATTGTATTGCAGAGGCGGCTCCATTGAAGGTTGATTTGAGCTGGCGATGAGCCTCTTGGTTTGAGGTGGAGGCAGTAGCGGTGGTCTGGCTTCGCTCAGCTTCAGTCTCCAGGTCTGATATTGCTGCAAGTAGGCCATGTAATTGTAAATATCATTCACGGAGTGTTTGCCTGTAACTATCAAATGATATTTTTCTGTTGTCCATCCGTTCCAAACAATGGACACCGACCTTGCAGAATCTACTGCTGTAGTAGTAGTATGGAGCGAGCCTCAAGCTACCACCAGTTCTGGACACAATCCCACTGTTACTGTTACAAAGTTTGATATCGGTTTCTCAGAGATTCGGCAAGCCAGTAGATGCTTCTGTAATAGAGCATATGTAGCTTTATGATTGACTTTACAGGTACAAGGCAATTAATACGAATATTATAATTACGTTTAATTGATTCCTGACGACCTACTCTCTAATTAAACTAGTGAAAATTCACTCCCCAAAAGAGTGAAACTCTTGTAAACACTCCGAATGAGGGATTTGGTACTTAAAAAGAGCGAATTTCCACTCAAAAGAGTGAAAATCACCCAAAAAGAAGTTAAACAAGGAACACCGTTTGAGAATTAAACGAAGGACAATTTATTTTTTTGTGAGCGGCCCACAGCCTATATCCTTGTGAATATAGTGAGCGCGAAAGCCGAGAACCCGCGAATTTCTAGCTAATATTTTTATGCAAAATATATCCAGAACTTGTAATTGAAATACCTTGACCTTTGAACCGATTTAAAAAATAAAGCATATAAAAGAGGAATTCCAAAGCACACTTGACATTTAAGTACTTAAAAAAAGAAAGAAAGAAAGAAGAAAGAAAAAACAGCAGATTAATTTAAAGGTTACAATGACATGAATATGCAGATAATGAATGAACCTTACTGAAAGCACTTCCAACACAATTTGAAACAATTTTGGATGTTTGTATTCTATAAAAACAGCAAGAGCTGCAGGAGATTCCGCCATGGGAAATCAAGGTGTTCACATCCTTACAGATTTACACAGTGGATCTGTGGGTTTTTGACAATTGAGAACAATTCAGACGGGATTAGACATTTTATTACTTCATGCTGGTAGTAAGATAAATGATTCTTACAAATTAAAGGTGGATTAGCCGTATTAGTTACTTAATCCATATCAATGTCTGTGAGCTGATGCCTGTATGCTTTCAAGTTAAAAAAATGCTGGCAGTAATGTCAGCTCCTTGGATGCCACAGACACCAAGCATTACTGTCAGCATTTTATTCAATTTTATATACCCTTTAAAATCTGGCAGGGATGGTCAACCCTTGGTATCTTTGGCAGGAATCTCTTGTAACTCTTGCTGTTTTTACAGATGTAAACATCCAAATTGTTTTCCAATTTGGGGAACTGATTTCAGTAGGGTCATTTAAGTCTGTCTGAATATTTGTCTCCATGTCATTTGTGTCCCCTTTACGGCATAATATGTACATATAGTAATAACTGACTACAGTAAAACTCATTAGGCTTGATTTTTTTTATAAACTTTTTTCACCTAGGACCCTTTCGTGGGGGGGGGGGGGGGGCATAGCGGGCGCCTCCCCTAAGAGTTTCAAAATTCTGAAAAAAAAACAGTGGTTTTAAACAACAATTGCGTGTATTTTATTTACGTAGTCCTAACTTCCTTAACTGCTTCAAAATGCATTTCACAAAAAACACGGAGCGGAACCCTGCCTTGGGCTAGGCGGAAATTGCTCCTATATAGATCTCAACATGAAGGATACCGCGATCTCCACTTTTGCGGTGATTTTCCCCTAAGAATTTACCATGGCACACTGACCCTGGCCTTAACTGTAGTTTGTTATTGTTATGCTTGATAGTTTAATAAGACGAACAAACGTAAACCTTCACTATTTTACATTGCACAAATTAACGATAGCACCTGTAATAAAACATGTCATAATGGAATACTTCAGACTCTGAAGCACCTACATTTACTGACTGTCCATCTATCAAACAATATACACCGACCCAGCAGAATCTACTGCTGTAGTAGTATGGAGCGACCCTAAATCTACGGACAATTCTGGTCAGTATACCACAGTTACTTGTAACGTAGAGTCAGGATCTAAATTTGACATCGGCCTCTCAGAAGTTTCGTGCGAGGCTCGAGATGCTAGCGGAAATAGTGCAAGGTGCAATTTTACTGTCGACATTATAGGTAAGAAATATTGGATCGCATAGTTATTGACCCACTTTCGACCACAGCAACGATTACATTCTTGCATGTATACTTTAAATTCTCACTCAGTATGTTTTACTCCAATACTGAGGATGACTTTACAGTTTTAGTGTAGTGTTAATCCACCCACCCTTCTGGTATGCTTTTGGTACATGCTTTGAAAGAACTCTGCTAATGTGTTATTTTAGAATTTGTATACATTTATTATTGAACGGATGCAATGTGATTATGGCAGGTGGAATGGACGTTACAACTCTGGTGTCATTTTAAGGCCGAAGTAGCATTACAAGTGTTCTTTTTTCTGGGTTTTCCTGGAAATTGCATAAATACGACACTTCTGAATAATTTTGAAGTAAGGACTGGATGAGATTTTGATTATGTCCAAATATTGTTTCATACCACAGAATTCTTTTAAGACACGGTAAGGTTTGAAAATAATGAGTTTTTGTTATTCATAAACAGACTTGTAATCAAATAATAACCCAATTTGTTTGATGATTATGGATTAAAGATGACGAGATAGGCCTGGATTATCCATCAAAATAGTTGGTACCCCTACTGAAGTCCGAAAGATTATCCCGCGTTAATGTTGCCTATTTGTTTATAGGTACAGACAGGCGCAAATGTACCGATTTGTATGTGCTTGCAAAACGTACTTGTCAATTAATATGTCAATTAACCTATTAACCCGGGAGCTAGCACACATTTGTAACACATCTCAAGTACAAAAGGTTTGAGTGATTAAATATGTCGCCAGCCTGACAGGAACCACTGAAACGCCATTCCTTAGTGCTGCAAATGGTGCCTTAAGGAGAGGGGGCCAAGACAAAGTTTGTACAGGGGTCAAATCTTTAAATTGATCCAATCATGTTGAAAACCACACCAAGTTATGTGTCTAACCATAAGGATTCAGAAAAAGGTATAGTTTGTAATATGTACAGCCTAAAGATTCAGAGTTATAGGCTAAAAACAGCAAAAATCAATAATAAGGGTCAATTTCAGTTGTACAGGGGTCAAATTTTAAACTTGCTCCGATTTGGATAAAAAATGGTGCAAATTATTAGCGGAGTTCATAGGATTAAAATAAGGAATAGTTTTAACTGTCTTAAATGCTTAGTTTCCGATGTAGGGGCCACAGAAGGTCAACGTCCATTGCATTCAATGGGGCTTGATCTTGTTTTCTCCCTACTTTCTTAAGCAAGCATTTGAGACCCTCAAAACTATTCCTTATTTTAATCCTATGAGCTCCACCAATAATTTGCACCATTTTTTATCCAAATCAGAACAACTTTAAAATTTGACCCCTGTACAACTGAAATTAACCCTTTTTATTGATTTTTGCTGTTTTTAGCCTATAACTCTGAATCTTTAGGCTGTACATATTACAAACTATACCTTTTCTGAATCCTTATGGTTAGACGCATAACTTGGTGTGGTTTTCAACATGATTGGATCAATTTAAAGATTTGACCCCTGTACAATATTTGTGTTGTCCCCCTCTCTTAAGGCACCACTTGCGGCACTTAAGAATCGCGTTTCAGGGGTTCCTGTCAGACTGTCTACATATTTAATCACTCAAACCTTTTGTACTTGAGATGTGTTACAAATGTGTGCTAGCTCCAGGGCTATATGGATAATTAGAATCGCGGAAAAGGATATACGTTTTCCACAATTATAACATCAAAGATAAGGGAGTAAACGGCAGATTCTACCTGATAAGCAACCGTCGAAAACACAGATGTAAAGGCCGTGTTACGGTGTGTGCTGGAAAAGTGAATCCCCATGCCAAAACAAGACAAAACTAACACAAACAACAAACAAAATTTGTCAGTGTGTGGAAAAATGCAGACGTTTTTAAAAGTGATTGGAAAATGACAACAAAAATAAAAATATGAGGTCATCGCAATCACTCAATCAATTGCCTATTCAAAATCGAAAGTAATCCCGTCTTTGTTATTAATTGGTTTAGTAGTGGATTGCATCTTCGGACTTAAACAAATTCGGACTTAAACAAATTCGGACTTCGGTAGGAATGCGAAATAGTTCAACCCGTTGAGTGCAAGGAACAAACGCAATAATTGACAGAAGCACAGGTATATGGTAAAACGCCGTAGGGTGCTAAAATACCACGTATTTCTGCATAGTGAGCTTTACATTTAAGCACTTTCGAAAGAAATTTCAGTTAACTGTACATTAGCGTACACTACTAAGAAATGACTATTAATACTTTCCAGACGGTGAAGCACCTAGATTTACTGATTGCCCATCCAATCAAACAAAACCTACGGACCTTGGAGAATCTACTGCTGTAGTAGTATGGAGCGACCCTATAGCTACAGACAATTCTGGTCGCAATACCAGTATTACTTGTAACGTAGAGTCTGGGTCTAAATTTGACATCGGTCTCTCAGAAGTATCGTGCGAGGCTCGAGATGCTAGCGGAAATAGTGCAAGGTGCCATTTCACGGTCGACATTATAGGTAAGAAATATTGAATAGCACAGTTAACCCACCTTTGAAAAGTATATCCTCGTCTAGCCAATGTATATTTTGTAGGGGTGTTGCAAACACTGGAGGCAACCCAGCGCAAGGAGGCCAAATAAATCTGCGTTACCTTTGACAGAAAGACCAGTTTAACACGCTCCTATAGTCTATAAGATTAGCAAAAAAAAACAAAAAAAAAAAAAAAAAAAAAAAAAAAAACAAAAACAAAAACAAAAACAAAAACAAAACAAAAAAAAAAAACACGTGCATTTTGTTATAGAAAAAACACTTGGCACACACGCAGGGGTGTTATGTTTTCAAATCGAAAAAAAATGACATCTTTCATTTGCTTATTGTTTGTAGTTAATAGGATCCATTCAAATTTTATGCTCGTTTTAAGCAAGCAAGTTTCGCACATTCGATGGATTTCAAAACTTTGTAACAAGGGCTAGAATGTGACATACAACATGCATATCCATTGGTAAAGTCAAGAAAATTGGAATCGAAAGTCGGGGTAAAAAAAAAACCTAGACCCCCCTAATATGGTCTAAACTGAAAATTTTAAAACGAGACCCTAGCTGGATTGGAGGCCATTGTGGCAATTTTTCAAAATGACCACTATTCTTAATTCTTAGTTCCAATGCCGTATATCTCGGTTAAAGCCACAATCATTCACTTTTGTCCACATTCAAAATGCCCATTCTGTCTCTTCATTGCCAGTGTTAAGTCATATAAAGACTTAAATGGTACCATTCTTTGTGAAAAAAACAGACACTGAAGCATTTAAAGAGATCTTGAAGATGCCATATACATCTCGTCATCTCTTGACAAATACGGCTTGTTAAGCTTAGTCACTTACAGGGGTCTTTACTACAACAATTTCCAATACAAGAATGCAAAAATGAACTTTGATGACTTTGATGTTTATATTTGGAAGAAATCGCTGGAAGTGGCTTTGATAATACTGACAGAATCTTGTCTATACATGTTTTCACGGGCAAGGAATGCCACTTCTTTTTAAGATCTTGTGTCAATATGTCCCTAATGTTCACTAAAACTGAAACTTGAGAAAGGCTGTCGTCATGAACAGACGTTCCTAAAGATCTATAGATGGCGCACTACTGCATGAACAATCAGGGGAAAGTGCTATGTGCATGGTCCATACATGGATATCATTGGAACTGACATTAAAGTTCTAGTAAATTCAAGACTTGTGGAGTAATGCGCTATTTTAGCGATGACTCATATAGATAATGTTAGAGCCTTCCACCTGGTATGCGTTTGTCACATGTTTTGAAATAACACTGCTAATATGTTGCTTTTGACATGTTTGAATAGGCATACCATGCTCGATCGGAAGTATTAACACACTTTTGCCAGATGGAAGGGAAATTAACATTCTGATGCCATTGTACTTCTAAAACTAGCAAGGGTGTTTCCATTAGGTGATCCACTTTTTTCTGACACACATGACATAGTTTGTTTACTGGTTTTGCCTAGAAATTGCACAAACGAGAAACTTCTGAATTTTTAAGAAATCACTGGATATTTTTATTATGTCTAGTGATTGTTTCATACCTCAGAATAACTTTTAAGACTTTCCAGACGGTGATTTGTGAAGCTACCCTAGATTTAATGGATTGCCCATCCAATCAAGACAAGGACCTACGGACAACTGTGGAGAATTAGTCTGCTTGTTGAGTATGTATGGAGAGACCATATAGCTACAGACAATTCTGGTCGCAATACCGTATTTACTTGTACGTAGAGTTGGGTATTAAATTGACATCGGTCGAGTCACAGACAGTTCGTTGCGAGGCTGACCGGATCGCCTAGCGGAAAATAGTGCGAGGTTTGCATTGACACCGTCCTTCACGGTCGACAATTTAAGTAGGTAAGAAAGAAATATATGAATAGCACAGTTAAACCACACCTTGAAAAGTAGATCCTCGTCTAGCCAATGTTATTTTGTAGGGGTGGTTGCAAAAAACTGGAGGCAACCCAGCGCAAGGAGGCCAAATAAATCTGCGTTACCTTTGACAGAAAGACCAGTCACACGCTCTTATAGTCATAAGATACGCACAAAAAAAAAAAAAAAAAAAAGAAAAAAAAAAAAAAAGACGTGCATTTGTTATAGAAAAACATCTTGGCAACACACGCAGGGTGTTATGTTTTCACATCGAAAAAAACTGACATTTCCTTCATATTTGGTTATGTTTGTAGTTAATCAGGATCGTTCAAATTTATGCGTCGTTTATAAGCAAGCAAGTTTCGTCAACATTCGAGGATTTCAAAACTTTGTGAACAGGCTAGAAATGTGCAATACAACATGCATATCCATTGGTAAAGTCAAGAACAAATTGAATCGAAAGTCGGGGTAAAAAAAAAAACCTAGACCCCCCTAATGGTCTAAAAAAAATGAAAAATTTTTTAAAACGAGACCCTAGCTGGGATTGGAGAGACATTGTGGCAATTTTCAAAATGACCACCATTCTTAATTTTTAGTTCCAATTGACGTATATATCGGTTTAAAGCCACAATCATTCACTTTTCCACAATCAAAATGCCCATTTCTGTCTCTTAATTGCTAGTATTAGGTCATATAAGATAAATGGTTACCATTTCTTTGTGAAAAAACGACACTGAAGCATTTAAAGGATATTGAAGATGCCATATACTCTCGTCATCTCTTGACAAAACGGCCTTGTTAGCTTAGTCACTTACCAGGGGGCCTTTACTACATACAATCTTCCAACAAGAATGCAAAAAAAAATTGAACTTTGGATGACTTTGATTGTTTAGATTTGGAAGAAATCGCTGGAGTGGCTTTGATAATACTGACAGAATCTTGTCGATACAGTTTTCAGCGGGCAAGGAAAATGCACTTCTTTTTAAGGATCTTGTGTCATATGTCCTAATGTTCACTAAAACTGAAACTTGAGAAAGGCCGCGTCATGAACAGACGTTCCTAAAGATCTATAGATGGCGCACTACTGCATGAACAATCAGGGAAGTGCTGTTGTGCTAGTTGCATTGGTCCATGACTGGATATCATTGGAAACTTGCATGAAGACGTCTGAACTAGTAAACATCAAAGAAACTTGTGGAGTAATGCAGCCTTTTTAGCCCGATGATCATTTGTAGTGATAGTTGGAGCTTTCCACCTGGTATGTGTAGGAGTCACACTGTTTTGAAATACTACAACTGCAATTGTTTGCTTTTGACTGTTCTTGAGAAGGCATACCGTGCTCGATCGACAGTATTAAACAGTCACTTACTTTTGCCAGATGGATAGGGGAAATTAGAAATTCTGAGTTGCCGATTTGTACTTCTTTAAAACGTAGGCAAGGTGTTTCCATTAGGTGATCCACCTTTTTCTGACACATAGATTGGTTCCATTTCTCAAAAACCAGTGCTTCCTCAAACCGATGACGAACGGCCAAATTGGTTATGAGTTAAAAGCAATGGGTTCGTGTTTTTTTTTTTTTTGTTGTTTGTTTGTGTTTTTAATTTATGTATTTATGTACACATTTTACTGGCAAATGTAAAATGTATGCTTTAATTCCAAGAGCCGTTTTACTGCTGTGGTGCCCAAGCTGATTTTGATGAGGAAATGTGCCGAATTAACATAAATTCAAAACTGGCCCGCCATGTTAACGTTTGTTGTACATAAATCAAGATTTGAGGTCTGGTAGTGACTTCATTCTTGTGGTCTATACAGATCTGTTTCAGGGTTAAGGAATTACAATTAGATCATAGTTATTATAGCCATTAGGTTCAACGTAACCATTTACAGTTGAATTAGCATAAAAATTCAAAATTGGGCATCGCCAGTCCCTGCATTTGACATTTGTACTAAAACTTATATCTTCATAGACTTGAAGGCTGGTACTTCATTTCTGTGTGTGTTCTATACATAATGTTTTCAGGGCCAAGGAATTAATATTAGATCATTGTATGTCATGCGGCCATGAGTTTGGGTTATACAAAATGAGGGTGGCGTTATCTTTTCACAAATACTTTTAAACATTTTTTATTGGTATCATAAGACAAGTTAGGTATCAGCTGATTTTATATTTCATTTTAAAGGGATTTACTTTTAGCTTGAGTATGGTATCAAATTCAAGTTTGTGCTATTCTTTACTTTTGAGGTGTGTCGTAATTTTAATCAGGGGTCGGTTTCAGAGAGGGTGGTGACTGATGGATGCGGTGCTCATATCGGATGTAGTGGTATGTGTATACGAAGTCTAGGGACTTTTTAGATATTCGGGGGCTGTTTGCATTTTTTTGGTTTTAATCGTGTGTAACCCTTGTCCATTGTGTATTAAGAATTAACATAACATCCTCATTTTGTTGTTATTTATGTGGCATTCATTTGGACTCATAAACAGTTTAAGCTATGATGTTAATTGAAAGTTAATAAATTAGACTGCCACAAAATGTTGTACTTTTTACATCAAAATTTCACATTTCCCACCTTATATGAGGACTTGTGGCCACCCGTATATGCACATAGCAAGTTGCAATTTGTCTGCCTTACCCCCGATTTATTAGCTTTACAACAATTATAGGAGTTATAGCTATCGCAAAAAAAAAAAAATGATGACCCGTTACTTCCCATTAAGAGTGTGAAAGATTTATTTGTGTCAATAGTTGGTAGTTTCAAAGCATATAAACAACTTATGCTTCGACCCGAATGTGCCATGGCATCATGACCCGGCCTCGTTTATCCGAGCCCTTAGGGTGCACGGTGTTGTGATCAGGTCTAATTTGCATCAAAATTCAAAAGGGCCCGCCATTTTAACGTTTGTTTGGTTACATAACTCAGATTTGAGGCTTGTAGTGACTTCATTCTTGTGTCTATACAGTTTTTTCAGGTTAAGGAAGACAATTAGATCATTAGTTATAGCATTAGGTCAACTTAACCATGTTAACAGTTAATATGCATAAAATTCAAATGGGCTGCCATTTTGACATTTGTGTGTACGTAACTCAAGATTAAGGCTTGTACTTCATTCTTGTGTCTATACCATATGTTTGTCAGGCAAGGAATTAATTAATCATTAGTTTGGTCATAAAGCGCCCATGAGTTGGGGTATACACAATGAGGGTGGCGTTATCTTTTCACAAAATTTTTAAAACATTTTTTATTGATATCATAAGAACCAAGTTAGGTATTTCACTGATTTATATTTTCATTTTAAAGGAATTTATTTAGCTTTGATATGGTATCAAATTCAATTGTTGCTATCTTTACATTTTGAGTTTCGTAATTTTAAGTCAGTCTGGGTCATAGATGGTGGTGCCTATGGATGAGGTGCCTTCGAATGAGGGATGTTTAAAGTTCTATGGATTTTTGATATTAGGGGCTTTGCATTTTTTGGTTTTATTCTTGTAACCCTGAACCCACCCTGCCATGTTATTTCCTTAAGATAAATAACATCTCATTTTGTTTGGGTATTTAGGTGGCATTCCTTTGACTCATATCAACACATTTAAGCTATGATGTTAATTGAAGGTAATAAATTAGACTGCCACAAAATGTTGTACGTTTTACATCAAAATTTCACTTTTCCACCTATCTGGAGCTTGTGGACACCCTGTCTAATTCACTACAAGTTGCCCTTTTTTCTTCCTTACATTTTTAGCTGTACAACAATATATTAGTTTTATAGCTATCGCAAAAAAAAAAAAAAAATGATGACTTACCCCTTTAAGTGTGAAAACGTGTAATATTTGGTAGTTTTCAGCATGTAACACACCTTGCTCCCAACTCATGGTCATGACCTTATAGCATTATGTCCTGTTGACAGTTAATTTGCATAAATTCAAAATGGGCCGCCGTTTAAAATTATAGCAAATTAATTGGTCACTATATGGCTAATACCTTAAATGATGGTCCTAGTTTGTGTTCTCTGACCCTGAAAACATATGCATAGAAACAATGTAATCCTTACAAGCCTGAATTCTTGAAGTTATGTTACAAAAAATTTTATAAAAGGCGGGCCTTTTGAAATTATGCAAATTAGGCACACTTCCCTAAAAATTAAGCGTGGGGGACCAGAATATTTGGAACATCAGACAATTTCCATATAGACCACTGTTTCAATGCTTTATACTCCCTAAAAGCCTTCGACTGTTTTCTTTTGAAAAATGGAACCATCTAACACCTGACATATTTGTTTTACTGGTTTTGCCTAGAAATTGCACAAACGAGAAACTTCTAATTTTAAGATCACTGATATTTTTTTATTATGTCTAGTGATTGTTTCATACCTCAGATGCCTTTTTAAGACAACGGTCAGATTTGAAATGATATTGTGTTGTCATTCCTAAACAACACTTGTATCAAAGCAATCTTTAACGCCAGTTTTTTGATACTATGGATTAAAGAAGATAGACCAGAATTCACCCCTATGAAATTTTACCAATCTGCTAAGTGCACGATACGCACGTCGACAGAAAGACTCTCAAAGCAAAGATTAGGGTGCTAACATGCGGTCTGTATAAACATTTCACTATCGTTAAGAATGGCCAGGACGAATAAAGAAATGAATTTGCACAGCTGTTAAAAGTTTAATATAGTAAACTGAGCAATTCATGAACAAACCAAGATTGGTTGCGAATGGAGATGGATTTTCAAAACCGCGAGGCACATTAAATTGAACAAGGTTCAATAATCTATTGCGAATGAAATAGTTAGCTGAAACTTTAAGTTTCATGTTATCCTTGACAATAACAAACAAACAGACAAACAAACAAAATACAAATACCAAACACACCAGTCAAACGTTTATACCATTATTTCACTATTGCTTACATTATATACATTATATAAATAATGTACTAAAATATATCTACTAAGAACTGGCTTAAGTAAATGCTTACCATCAAGACTGACTTAATATTAACGGGCCTGTTTTGCTGCTTAGGGCAAATAATTTTGCTTTAGGCTGAGCAATGTATTGGGTTATGGAAAAGATTCATAGTTAAAAGAGAAGTAAACGAAAACCGTTCAACATTTCACATGGCACTTTGTTGATAACATTTCCCGTTATACTTTTCAGACTCTGAAGCACCTATATTTACTGACTGTCCATCCAACCGAACAAAACACACCGATCCTGCAGTAATCTACTGCTGTGGTAGAATGGAGACTTTAAAGCGACGGACAATTCTGGTCAGAATACCACGTTACTTTTAAGCATAGAGTCGGATCTAAATTTGCACAATCGTGTCCATCACAGACGTTTCGTGCGAAACTCGGATCGAGCGAAATGTTGCAAGGTGCAATTTTACAGTGGGCATTATAGTTAAGACATATTTGATTGCATTTTGGTAACCCATCTTGGAACTGCACAACAACGATCACATTCTTACATGTGTACCTTTAGTGCTGTAGGCCCATAATAACCTTACACCAAGATCAAAAAACGAAATAAATTTGATTGTTTGTAGCACTTTTGTCATCCTTGAGCATTTTGACATAGGAACGGGGGAATTAACAGGTGCAAATTTTTTCAAACCGCGGTTTAATATTGTGGGTTGGTATCAATGAAAACATTCCCGTGCTTTTGTGCTAGATTATTTTTCTTGTTGTTTTTTCTTGCAATAGGGACCAGACAGTAAGAAAAGGATGGGGTTGCAAAGTTTCGACTGCTTTCCCCCCTTCCTCAAGGGGGAAATGTTACTACAGGGGACAAAAATTTTTAAATCGAGTCAAATTTGTTTGAATGTCCATTAACATGTTCGTCTCCTATTAGAAAAAGTTAATTTTAAAAAAAGAATATATTTGCCTAGGTTCGGACCTCTTATGTTAAAGCGCTATAGCCCCATAATGGTTCAATGTCATCCTGGGGTAAAATTTACCCAATGCTCAGATTTTGTTGAAACTGGAGATAAGTGTTTGTATTGTCTCACAGGATCCAAAAATGTATTATTTTACAGTGTGTGACATTTGGTTGGCTAATTGCATATCAAAATGGTCGTAAGGGTCTACATGGTCTTGTGGTCACCAAACTGTCCTGGATGGTTATTAAAAAAATCAATTAAAATGCAATTTCTGTTTCAGTATGACACAAGGAATCATTTGACACCACTTTCAACACATCGTAGCATTTTCCCCCAGTGTGACTGACCTTGAACCATTACGAGGCTAATACCATTTAACTAAAGGTTGGAACCAACGCAAATATGATTTTTGTAATCTATGAGGATACGAACGCGTTAGTGTACATTAACACATTTTGCCTCAATTTTAAATTTTTCCCTGTAATAACATTTCCCCCCTTGAAGAAGGGGGGCTCAGTCCGAAAATTTTGTCACCCCATCTTTTCTGGCGTTTAGGGGCCGATGAAACAAACAGCAACAAATCAATTATTTAGCATGAAAATCCTACTGGAAGACACACCATACCGCATCCAATATAAAAGGTATATAGGCGTGTTCATTTGTTTCTAGAAATTGAATAAATGATCGAGTTTGAACATATCTACACTATCGAGTCCTGCGCAACAGGCAATATACTGTTCATTGGGCTTCATAGGCAAACATTTATAATCTCCGGTATTTTTTCAAATTTGTTCGTATGGGAAGTGTTTACAAACACAAAATATGATATTACTTTATGCTTCTATCAGGCCAATGTATTTTAGCAGAGGCAGAGTTCTGATCCCTCATAGACCCCGTCTGTCGATCAATATTTCCCCCAATTCAAAATTGCACAACACGTACTTTACATTACAATCTTACAAGCATTAAAAAGTTTAAGACCAGTTTAAGAGGACTGTGTGTATTCTAAATTTTAAAATCCTTACGATAACTTTTGAGCATTGTACCTACTGTGTTAAAAAATATTGTCCCAGATAAGCAATTATCCTTAATGATTCCCTGTATGAAGCATACACAAATTTTAGCAACCCTCTTTATTTACCCCTGTTCCATATCTCACATGGTTTCAAAGGTGACCAAGTTGAATCAACAAGGTTTGAATTCAGCAGGCCGATGTTGCCTAGAAAACCACCAATACATTTCGTGCAGACTCTTTGCAGGTTGACGATCATATTTGGAAGGTCCTATCGGTCTCCTAAAGTACCGCGGACTTTTTGAAACTCTCCCTCAGTAGGTTGTGTAATAAGCGAGGAGAGATTCCACGTAGCCCTAATTTATTTGGTGGGGTGGGGGTTTGCTGACGGGGGTGCTTTTATTGGGCCAGAGGCCAAAGCGGCGGACCTTTTGCGTACCAACAACCATTTTTTTTCCGGCTCGCTATGCTCACCGGTTGACCCAATTTTTTTTCAACCGTCGTCGCCAAATTCTGGCAAGGGGGGGGGGGGGGTTGGAGGCGGGGGGGTAGGTGACATCATCACAACGTTCAAAAGAAAGTTTAATTAATAACACCAGTAATACGTACAATAGTATTGCTTATAATTCATAACCATTACCCTGCAGCACAACCATTACCTCTTACATCAAACAAATTTTAGCAAACGACAACTTTGTCTCACAAAGCGGACCTTCATAATCACAGCGGACCTTCACCATCATAAAGCGGACCTTTGTCATTTGGGGGGCGTCGCATCACCCCGCAACCCCTGCTTACGGCCCTGGTACATAAGCAATGAACATTTTACTTCCGTTATCAATATTAAGTGTGGTAGGTGGAGATCGGAAACTGAATGTTTATTCCCTCCATTAAACTGCAATATTTGGGGATAATGTAAAATTTGTAATGCCATTACCGTGAATTACAATCACTTTAATCCACATTCCAACTGCTTTTGTCACATGTTTTGGAAGAACCCTGCTACTGGTTTTACTTTTGGGGAGCGATGCGATGTGTTTATACCAGGCGGAATGGACGTTACAACATGGTTTCATTGTATGTGACGAACTAGCATTACAAGTATTTTTTACTGGGTTTACATGGAATGATCCAGATAATATTATTGTAAATATCGAAGGATGTATTTGTGTAACTATTAAATTGGGTAGACGTAGGAATTTCGTAACAACATACTAGATTCCATACTGTCTGGACTAGCTCTCATTCATGTGAAGGTATTGAAGGAGCAACAGAGGGGCAATGCAAAGGCCATGTGATCAATGCATGGGTACACATACTGTGCATGTGACAACCATGCATTGATCATGATCATTCAAAGAATTCACTATACTAGATTCTACTACTGTCTGGACTAGCTCTCATTCATGTGAAGGTATTGAAAGAGCAATAGTGGGTCTACACAAAGGCCAGTTCTGTTGCAGGGTGGGCACGACTATTGATTACAATTAAAATTACTTTTTTTACCTATTTTAAGACACTGAACCACCTAGATTTACTGACTGTCCATCCGTTCAAACAATGGGCACCGACCCTGCAGAATCTACTGCTGTAGTAGTATGGAGCGACCTTGAAGCTACCGACAATTCTGGTCACAATCCCAATGTTACGTGTAACATAGATTCAGGGTCTAAATTTGCATCGGTCTCTCAGAGATTTCGTGCGAAGCTGTACTTGCCTCTGGAAATAAGGCAACATGTAATCTTCAAACATCGACGTTACAGGTACAATGCAAATCAATACGAATATTATTAATTACATTAAATTAATTAAATAATTTGAATACTCTTTTTTCATGATTATAATCGTTACCTATCGGATGACGACATCAGCTTATTTTGATATGCATTTGTCACAAACTAGTCGGAGAGATATGGTCCAAGGTATGGACCTTGGCACCCTTGGGCGTTTTGAGAAATCCAAGATGGCGTCGCCATAAATGATAATTATCTATTTGACCCTATATTATCAAACTATGGAGTTAATAAATATACTATAGGACCCAATGAACAAGTGCATGGCACTTGTAATATTGAGTCATACTTCAAATTTAAAATGGAAGCCAAATCTAATAATTTTAAAATATGCCCTATAACAGCAAATACCTGCCATAAAAATAAACATGAAGTACTTAGATTATGTTGTTAGACACAATAAATGTATTTCTGATACTTTTAAAGTTGTAACATGGTAGCCAAAAACTTTAAAATTAAAATTATTTAATTTGCCTTCCATTTTGAATTTGAAGTATGACTTAATGTTACAAGTGCCATACACCTGTTCATTGGATCCTATAGTATATCTAGTAACTCCATAGTTGGATAATATAGGGTTGAATAGATAATTATCATTCATGGCGACGCCATCTTGGATTTCTCAAAAACGCCAAGGATGCCCAGGTGGCACCCGGCAGATTCTTATTCTACACACCCTAATCTATCATTTTCAGCAAAAAATGTGTATATACTCAACTGTACGGTCACATGAACGTTCTCTCTGACTAAACAAGATTCATCGACATGTAATGATATATTAACTACTTAAGGGAAGGTTCCACAAAATAATTTTTCTCTTATACGTGCCAGACAGTTCAATATATTGATGTGAATAGTACTTACAACCCTAAAATATGAAAATGAAAGAAATCACCTCGACCATTTAAGCTAGACATGTTGATCTTTTTTAAACGAAGGATGAAGGAAACTATTAGAGAAGTATGGAATTAGATTTCAGTTCAATCTACAGTAGGAACTTTCCAAAAATAGAAAAAAAGTATCGCCTAAAACCTAGCTACAATTTTTTTGGTTATGAGTTCGAGCCCGCCGTGGCCAACGTGTTGTGTCACTGGGCAAGACACTTTATCTCGCTTGTCTCACGTCACCCGGGTGTAAATGAGAAGCTGTTAGGGGTAGTCATACTGTGCGCCGTTATAATTGGCTGCCGAATTTTCAATATGTGAAAATGTGATCTATTCTAGTGACAGCGGAATAAATGTAAAGCGCTTTGAGACTTAATTGTATAAAGCGCTATATAAATACTGGCATTTATTTAAGACGAGCAAATGAAAATCGTTCAATATTTCACACTTTGCAATGAATGACGGCACCTTGTTACATCATTTCATATGAATACTTTTCAGACGCTGAAGCACCTACATTTACTGACTGTCCCTCTAACCAAACAATACACACCGACCCTGCAGAATCTACTGCTGTAGTAGTATGGAACAACCCTAAAGCTACCGACAATTCTGGTCGCAATACCAGTGTTATTTGTAACGTAGAGCCTGGCTCTAAATTTGGCATCGGCCTCTCAGAAGTTTTGTGCGAGGCTCGAGATGCTAGCGGAAATAGTGCAGAGTGCAATTTCGCGATCGATATTATAGGTAAGAAATATTGGTAGCACAATTATTCCACCTTTGACTCTGAACAAAAACGATTACATTCTTGGAAAAGTATATCCGACTCTAGCCTAGGTATATTTTGTATCACAACCTATAAGTGGGTTTCAAACACTGGAAGTAGTCCAGCGCGCTCCAGTAGGTCAGATTCATCTGTAGTAACTCGACAGAAAGGCCAGTGTAACACCCAAACCAGCTAGAACTTGAATTTGCTATCAACAGGAATAGTGTTTGGATTTTATCGCCAGAAGAACAGGTTTTTGTCAGCAAAATTGGAATTAATTGAAAAAATGGTTTATCAAAAACTAGCAAAAAACGGTTAAACTAGTAGAAGTACGATAAGCTGAGGAACACCAAAGCACAACTTCTAGTAAATCATTTAACGCAGTTGTTTACGATTATTTCTCAAAATGTAAAACTCCTGTCAAAATGGACGATCCCAGACTTTTGATTTACGTTTTAAATCTGATAACACACTTTTCAGTCTACTGCATATTACCTTGTCCTTCTATAGAGTGAAAAAGTAAAGGCGAAAAGCATACACATAAAAATGTATTGATGTGAATAGTAATTATTACCCTAAAATATGAAAAATGAAAGAAACCACCTTGACCATTTAAGCTGGACATAATGTTGTTTTAAACTAAAAATGAAGGAAACCATTAGAGAAGTATGGAATTAGATTATCTGTTCTAACTGTACTTTTTAAAAAGTAGGAAGATTACAAAAATAGATAAAAGTATCCCTTAAAACCTTACTAAAGTATTTTTGGTTATGGCTTTATATTTAAAGACGAGCAAACGAAAATCGTCCAATATTTCACACTCTGCAATTAATGACGGCGCATTGTTACAGCATTTCATATGAACACTTTTCAGACGCTGAAGCACCTGTATTTACTGACTGTCCCTCTAACCAAACAATACACACCGACCCTGCAGAATCTACTGCTGTAGTAGTATGGAACGACCCTAAAGCTACCGACAATTCTGGTCGCAATGCCAGTGTTATTTGTAACGTAGAGCCTGGCTCTAAATTTGGCATCGGCCTCTCAGAAGTTTTGTGCGAAGCTCGAGATGCGAGCGGAAATAGTGCAGAGTGCAATTTCGCGATCGATATTATAGGTAAGAAATATTGATAGCACAATTATTCCACCTTTGACTCTGTACAAGAACGATTACATTCTTGGAAAAGTATATCCGCCTCTAGCCAAGGTATATTTTGTATCACAACCTATAAGTGGGTTTCAAACACTGGAAGTAGTCCAGCGCGCTCCGTTGTTGTTTTAAACTAAAAATGAAGGAAACTATTAGAGAGGTATGGAATAAGATTATATGTTCTAACTGTACTTTTTAAAAAGTAGGAAGATTACAAAAATAGATAAAAGTATCGCTTAAAACCTAAATACAGTATTTTTGGTTATGGCTTTATATTTAAAGACGAGCAAACGAAAATCGTCCAATATTTCACACTCTGCAATTAATGACGGCGCCTTGTTACAGCATTTCATATGAATACTTTTCAGACGCTGAAGCACCTGTATTTACTGACTGTCCCTCTAACCAAACAATACACACCGACCCTCTAGAATCTACTGCTGTAGTTGTATGGAACGACCCTAAAGCTACCGACAATTCTGGTCGCAATACCAGTGTTATTTGTAACGTAGAGCCTGGCTCTAAATTTGGCATCGGCCTCTCAGAAGTTTTGTGCGAGGCTCGAGATGCTAGCGGAAATAGTGCAGAGTGCAATTTCACGATCGATATTATAGGTAAGAAATATTGGTAGCACAATTATTCCACCTTTTACTCTGAACAACAACGATTACATTCTTGGAAAAGTATATCCACCTCTAGCCAAGGTATATTTTGTATCACAACCTATAAGTGGGTTTCAAACACTGGAAGTAGTCCAGCGCGCTCCAGTAGGTTAGATTCATCTGTAGTAACTCGACAGAAAGGCCAGTGTAACACCCAAACCAGTTAGAACTTGAATTTGCTATCAACAGGAATAGTGTTTGGATTTTATCGCCAGAAGAACAGGTTTTTGCCAGCAAAATTAGAATTAATTGAAAAAATGGTTTATCAAAAACTAGCAAAAAACGGATAAACTAGTAGAAGTACGGTAAGCTGAGGAACACCAAAGCACAACTTCTAGTAAATCATTTAACGCAGTTGTTTACGACTATTTCTCAAAATGTAAAACTATTAGAGAAGTATGGAATTAGATTATCTGTTTTAACTGTACTTTTTAAAAAGTAGGAAGATTACAAAAATAGATAAACGTATCGCTTAAACCTAAATACAGTATTTTTTGGTTATGGCTTTATATTTAAAGACGAGCAAACGAAAATCGTCCAACATTTCATAATCTGCAATTCATGACGACACCTTGTTACAGCATTTCATATGAATACTTTCAGACGCTGAAGCACCTACATTTACTGACTGTCCCTCTGACCAAACAATAGACACAGACACTGCAGAATCTACCGCTGTTGTAGTATGGAACGACCCTAAAGCTACCGACAATTCTGGTCGCAATACCAGTATTATTTGTAACGTAGAGTCTGGCTCCAAATTTGGTATCGGCCTCTCAGAGGTTTTGTGCGAAGCTCGAGATGCTAGCGGAAATAGTGCAGAGTGCAATTTCACGATCGATATTATAGGTAAGAATATTGGTAGCACAATTATTCCATCTTTGACTCTGATCAACAACGATTACATTCTTGGAAAAGTATATCCGCCTCTAGCTAAGGTGTATTTTGTGTCACAACCTATAATTGGGTTGCAAACACTGGAAACAATCCAGGGCCAGCAGGTCAGATTCATCTGTAGTAACGACAGAAAGGCCAGTGTAACACCCAAACCAGTTAGAACTTGATTTACTATCAACAGGAATAGTGTTTGGATTTTATCGCCAAAAGAACAGGTTTTTGCCAGCAAAACTGCATATAATTGAAAAACAAAATGTTTATCAAAAACTAGCAAAAACCAGACAAACTAGTAGAAGTACGGAAAGCTGAGGAACACCAAAGCACAACTTCTAGTGAATCATTTAACATGTTTAACGCAGTTGTTTACGACTATTCCTCAAAATTTAAAACTCCTGTCAAAATGGACGATCTAGACTTTTGATTTACATACTTTTTTGACGAAAATATGAATATTAATTCTTGAAAAGTTTAAAATACTACAGACAAAAGTATCCATATCGGTATTTCCATGAATTTGAGAAACCGCTTAAAGTACATTTGTGTGCATGCTTGATCTATTAAGTTTTTTTGCATGTGTTTCAAACATTGTGCCCATCTTTTTGTGAAAATTAAGTTCGCGACCCCATTTTAAGAGCCCCCGATTACAAAAGGGGTCGTGACCCCCAGTTTGGGAAATATTCATTTAACGCTCTATAAAGCCTATTATCAGATGCTGATAGGTAAAAAAGAAACACCACTGATATCAATCATTCCATCAATCATTTACCACATTTTGAGTAATTAAACTGGTTATACACATATATAATGGGCTATGCTAATTTTTCATTGGCATTTGTTTTGTTAGTGCAATTTAAAGCCATATAACCATTTTAGACCATGAAGCACCTCAATTCACAATCTCTCCAGCCAACCAAACAATGCACACCAATCCCGCAGAAGCTACTGGTATTATAGGTACAATTCTGAAGCTACTGACAACCCCAAGTATCAAACTCATTGCATAGCATACAGGCTGATTCAAAAAGAAGTTTACTCATTTTTGTTGTAGTTTAGTAAAAAATCTGCAATGAATTTATTGTAAACTAATATATCATTAGAATGAGCAGTTTCTGATTGTCTAAATTAAAAAAAGAATTTTTGAATTTGCTCATGCCAAACCCGCGTTATATTAATTTGAATAAAACAACTAATTTTCCTGACTGCACACAATCAAACTTTCAATCAGTAGGATGTAATATGAGGCGATTGACATTTTACTTCCCTTAGCAATATAACTGTGGTAGGCGGAGATCGGAAAATTAGTGTTTATTCCTCCATTAAACTGCAATATTGGGGATAACTTTGCGGTTTTAATGACATTATAGTCTTAATCGACATTGCTTTTGGCATATGTTTTGAAAAACACTGTTTATGTGTTACTTTTGAAATTGAACATCTTTACTATTGAAATGATAGAATGTGTTTATGCCAGGCGGAACGTACCGATGGTCGATACTACATGTAGAGTTGGTATTTTGGAGGTTATAGAGCTCCGGGAGCTTATGGAAAAATCCCTTAAATCGACATTATTTTCCACACAAATTTGCCTGGTCGATTCCTCTAACGCAAACTGTTGATGATTCGGTTGAGAACTTAGGACAAAATCATTTTAAGCATTTTGTTCTGCGAACATTTAGTTTGTAGAATAAATTTTGAGAAAAATGCATGTGAAAATTCAATTTTCCGCGCCATTTCAAAATCCCTAGCCTGTTAGAATGTTTGTTGTCAAATTTAGTCTTTTTCGCGCATGTATGTGGGTCCTACCACAACACCGACACGCATATCGACCTTCATGAGTCCAGCACGAACATCTACCAACGTATACGAGACCACGCACGGCTATGGCAAGCCATAGCCGTGGTCTCGTATACTTTTTGTAGATGAGACCACGGCTATGGCCAAAGCCATAAGGCCATAACGTATTGCCGCAACGCTTGCACAAGGAGCAACGCTTGCATATTTCGTCAACAGCGTTGCGACCTTTCATCAAAGCAACGCGTGCGGTGTCGGTCCATCAAATCATGAATTTCTGTGACGTATTTCCAAAATAGACGACCCACAAACAGGGCTTCCAAGTATCGTAGCAACGCGTTGTGGAACTCACGACCGCGTGCAGCACTTCACACGGTTGCAGATCCCAACGCGTTGTTCGAAGGCCACAAGCCATAAGGGTCATAACGTAATTGCCGCAACGCGTTGTGAGAAAGTTAGCAACGCGTGCGACATTTTCGGCCCCGTCGGCCAATAAAAATCATATAATTTCATGTGACGTATTTCAAAAAATAGATCCCAACGCGTTTGCGGCAAGACGTTATGACCCTTATGGCTTTTCCAACGCGTTGAAAGCCACAACACGCGTTTGCGAGCTACACAACGGTTGCAAACTTCAACGCGTTGCAAACTAAACTTCACAACGCGTGTGAAGGCAATAAAGGTCATAACGTGTTTGTTGGCCGGCAACGCTTGTGAAGGTTTTCAGAACGCGTTGTGAGGTCGCAACGCGTTGGTGAATTTATATGTTTGAATACGTCACAGAATCTTCATGATTTTGATTTGCCCACAAAAAAAAAAAACACCGCAACCGCGTTCTGAAATGTCGCACGCGTTGCTTGAAAATGTCGCAACGCGTTTGCCGAAATGTCGCACGCGTTTGTGACTTTTCTCCCAGCGTTGCGGCAATACGTTATGTCCATTATGGCTTGTTAACCTTATCAACGCGTTGCAAGCTTCAACGCGTTGTAAAGCTCGCAACGCGTTGTGAAGGATTTTTTGCAACGCGTTGCAAAGTATCTAAGAGCAACGCGTTGTGGGTCTATTTTTTTGAAATACTTCACAGGAAATTTCATGATTTTGATTGGCCGACCAAAAAAACCGCAACGCAATGCTGAAATGTCGCAACGCGGTTGCCGAAATGGTCGCAACGCGTTGCTACTTACGTTCTTCTCGCAACGCGTTGCAGAATACTTTTGGCCTTTATGGCTTGCCATACACGGCGCTCATTACAACACAACGTATACCTGACGTATGGCAGGCACTGGCGCCTGTCGAACCACATTTGCTCAATTTCCTTCCAAGACCTAATTTGTCATAGTTTCATCACATGAAGTTAATAGGAATCGTTTTATCGGTATTACTTTTTTGTATGAACCTGTTTTTCGCCAGGTCGACTACGGCGGTCCGGAAGTGTGTAGTCTGTGTCCACAGACTGGAGAAGATATTATCTAAATTATTACGCGCGAGATGATTAACGGTCTCAGCCTTATAGAGCGAATGTATGCTAATGAAACGAAATCTCATATCTCCGGAAAACGAAGGGGTCTATGGAGATTTTTGCATCAGAGTGTCCGTTACTAGTTTTTGTTTTTGAATATGTTATCGACTTTGGGTCTGAAACCTATAAACCTAGCGAGAAATTGAACGTTTGTGTCTGGTACTTTGGTGCTCGCAAATACGGAAAAGTGAACCGCATCGCTACGGGCCGCATCCCTTTTCCCCATGCCTTCGGTATTATTCCAGTCTTGAGAATTTTCAACATTCCACTGTTGTCTGGACTAGCTCCATTTATGTGAAGGTATTTAAAGAGCAACACAGGGGCTATGCAAAGGCCACGTGATCAATGCAAGGGTACCACATACGGTACATTTGGCAATCATTCATTAATCAGATCAATTCAAATGAATTCACCCTATAATTATATTATATGACTGCTATCTGACTACCTCATTATTGAAGGTATTGAAAGAGCATTAATAACCTGCGTAATAGCGCGAATCCAATCCAATGTATTGTTCCTAAAATACGCGCGCGACGTCGCAGGTCATTGTAAGAGGGCACAATGACTCTCACATGACCCGCGTGTGACGTAACTAGTAATAGAAATTAATTGGGCCCCGAAGATGGATAGACCCCCCATTGGCGAAAACATTGTATTTCCAAAATCAAAAATAACAAGCACTTTGAAGCCATAAAAAACACTATATTAAATGCGACCCTTTTCAGCTCACCTCCATTGCGACAAACCTTAGTACATCAAACAAACTAAATAAAAATTAATATGCAAGGTCCACTAAAATTCCCACTTAATTACCTGAACTGAGGCTGACCTTCAACATTACATGTCCATGCTCACATGCCGGTATTTATGGACAAGGTATCCGCGATGCCCACCGATGTAACTTCAGTTCATTGTTCGAACTAAAAAAATGGCCGACAATGGATGAAAACGACAACATTTACTAGCCCATCATGTCATTTTTTCAGCGTCGAGGAATTAAATCGAAGAGCTCCGGAGGGCGCTGGATCAAACAACTGAACAAAAAGTCATGCCGTGATTGATATCTGTGTTCCGGAATCAGTTAACCCACATACTGAGAACTGTAATGATGTTGTTAGGGCCTTTTTGTTAACTTTGTGGGGATGGAGGAGCAGGTCATTTCATGTGGTCTGCCGGGTACATCGTACTCCAACGGGATATAAGCCAGGTTCTACAAAGCCACATTAGTCATTTGGCTTTTTCCACTTCCAATGGAAGAAGTAGCCAGAAGCTGGGTTGCGAAGTTCAAACAATCAACGTATAAGGGAGCCAAGATTTTTATCTCCGAGGACCTGTCAAAGAAAGTTTTCTTCAATGAAAAAGCAAAGATTGCCACCTCAAGAATTTGCAAAAGAAGGAGGGGAAGAAGCCATTCTTTCCCTCCCTGCAAGATCAAGTACGCGCAGTGGTTACAATGTTATTTCTGTACCTAAACTTGTCATCCATGAGATCTACGCTCGAAGACTGTTTTTTTCGGTGTCCCTTTATTTTTATTATATGGTGTTCGCTGAACTTTTTACCAAGCCTTTTTTCGGTAAGCGATGTAAAATTATCGTCGCGGCATTGTTTCGGATCACGTGAACTTGTTTATTATCCATTCGCCAGCCTTGATACGGTGACCTCTGATATTTTCGCTGAACTTTTTTTGGCAAGCATTTTTTGTGTACTTAAATAAGCTTGGTGGACATTTGCTTGGTTATCAATATGATTCATCAGGTGATTATACTGAACTCTTTTACAATGGACAGTCAAAACTGTTTTAAACAAGAGTCTTTTCGTATTTCTTTTATTTATTGTGTTTACTTGAACATTTTTGTTGTCGATGTCAGCCTTTCGGCGCCTTTCCCTTATGTTCCTTCCATTGTGCCCGGCTTTTTTTAGTGCATTTTGGAGGTTTCCCATTACTGCACCCTTTGTGATTTTGCGGTGCAGGTTCCCTCCTTTTGGGAATTTTTTTCCAGTGGCTTATTAATAATTGGCCCATTACCCTTTTGTTGTGTATTTTTTTTTTTTTTTTTTTTAATTTTATGGTGTTTTTTTGTGTTTTTGTTTATTGGTTTCTTTTTTTCTTGCGAGCAATTTCAATTACAAATCATACGTCATTCTGTGTTTTTGACAAAAATATCTCCGACTCCATCTGCATAATATAATGATTCATGCTGTTTGGAAATATTATTTGATTCTTGCTTGATAATTTTTTATATATTTTTATGTTAATGTACTGTACATAATGTATGCCTCTCAAATCAATATCATGTCTATTGGGGTTTTAATTACCTGCAAGTTTACTCACTCTGAGGTCTTTTCTCGAATGCCAAAATGGTGCTTAATTTAAGTACTTTATTGGTAGGGGTATTCAGGACAGTTTCAAGCGTAAGAAATCTTTCTCACCCTAGATCAGTAGGTATTGATATTATTTTTTTACAGGAAACTCACTCTACTTTTGCTGATGAAATTTTTGGAAATCCCAATGGGGTGGGTCATCTTGGTTCAATAGTTAAGCTTCTACACAGGGGGTAGCTATTTTTTGATAAATTTCTATTCGTTGATTGAATTCAATTTTCAGAGACCCTGGTGTGCGATTTGATATGTCTTTAAGTGTTAAATTTGGTCATCCGTCATTTGACAAATATTTATGCGCCAAAAAGAAACAAAAAAAAAAAGAAAAAAACAAAAAAAAATGCGATGATCCTCAATTCTTTTTGATGTTTTTTGCCCATATAGAAAATTGATTGTTCTTCATTATTATTGCTGGTGTGATTTTAATTTAGCCCTAAGTGAACTCGACTATCGTGGGACCAGAGTTTCTCATCTAATGTTAAGGCAATTGAACTGGTTTAATAGTTAATTGAATGATTTCACTTAATTGGAATTGTGCGCCCCTATCATCCCACTTTGATACATATACGCGTCATCACTCAACCAAAGCGTTATCAAGAACTGAGATTCCATTTTAATTCCGAGAATATGATTGGTAGTACTGCAGGGTTCTAATTCTCTCGTCTGGGGTTACCTCATGATTCATTCATTTTAAACTTCAATTGATATTGATCCCAATCCTCGGGGTAGGGGTTATTGGAAAATGAATTGTACTTTTGCTAAGGGATGCGGATGTTGTTAATTTTTATTAGGAGGAAAATTCAGGTGTTTTAAATTAATAATCTGAGTAATAATGAATGTAATCCCCCCCCCCTCCCCCCCCCTCCAATATTTTATGGATGCATTTAAATGCACCATTTTCTGGATATCGTGTTTTTGAGTTTCGTCTAGGAAAAGAAGGAAGATCCTCCTCTAAAATAATCTTATAAACCGATTCATGATCTCTCTAAATTGGCTGTGATCTTGACTGTGATGCTTGCACTACTCTCACGGATGAGCTTAAAGAGTTAGAGGTCATCACGTAATAAAATTTGTTGATTTTTGAAACTATTGGTCGTTTACTAGATCCCGCTGCCGTTGGGCAGAAGACGGCGAGAGAAGTGCCACGTACCTTTTCCAATTGGAGAAAAGGTCCTGTGATAAAATAAAAAGCATCAATCGCATCAGGATTGCCACCACACAGTTATTACTTAGAAAATCGTATTCGAGGAAATAGAAAATTCTACTCGAAGTGTACAAATTTTTCCAGTTTACTTCAAGTTGTAATGATCGCAGTGATGGTGATCTTACTGTTGGTATTCTTAGACTCTCTTGATTTACCTAAACTTTCTGTGATACAAAACAACCTTGACAACCCCTGTCTAAAAATGAAGTTTTCCAGACTATAAAATCTTTGAATACCAAGTCCCCATGTTTGATGGTTTCCGGTTTGAATTTATATTGTGTTTTGGACATTACATTAAGGGGGGGATCATGCTTCTTTATTCATTTAATTCACTCTTTTGATAATGGCTCCTCAGTTTATCCTCAACGTACTGGGATTATTACTTTATTGCCAAAAAAGCAGGATTTAATGGAGATTCAAAATTACGGCCAATTTCCTGCTTAACCGTTGATTTATAAGATCAATTGCTAACAAATGGCCACTCGTTTGAACATTGCATTTGTACTTAATTCATTTTGATCAATCTGGATTTTTAAAAAGGTAGGAACATTGGGAATAATGTTTAGGCTCCTTCTGGACATAATTTGATTTTACTGATTTAATATCTCCCTGCCTGCTATTGTTTTTTATTGGACATTGAAAAAGCATTTGACAGTTTTGAGCCATGAGTTTCTCTTCAAGGTTATGGTTTATTTTAATTTTGGTGATATTTATTAATGGGTCAAACATTTTATTCTATAGGAAATACATATGTTATGAATAATGGTTTTTTGACAAAATATATGATATGGATAAGGGTATTTTTCAAGGCTGCACTATATTCCCCTACCTTTTCCTTTGTGTTATTGAGACCTTCGTTGTGCAATAGAAATAACTCCAATATTAAGGGTTCGTTTTGTTAAGTTTGTTTTGTTGGTGAGAAAGAGGTAAAGTGGCTATGTTGCTGAGTGATCCTACATGTTACATGATGGGTCAGATGAAATCTTTTGAGAATCCTCTTAAGCCTAGCTATTTTTAGTAATGCTCTGGGTGTAAAGTTAACATGAATAAATCAATGCAATTTGGATTGGATCAAAGGTAGTCAGGTGTTCCCATTTCAAGAAAAAGGTCTTTCTTGGGTTTCTGAAAAATTTACCTATCTTGGGATCAATTTTCTCTCATTTGGGCTCACTCTTGATTTGATTACCAGGGAAGTTTAAAAAAGCGAGCAAACTTTGAACTGTTGGAAAGCTAGAAATCTTTCACTTATTGGAAAATTTGTGTAGTCAAAACTCTTTTGTTACCACAATTGTTGTACTTTTCTCCGTACTTGTATTAAAATTCCGGAATCCTTTTTTAAAACTCTTAATAAATTTATTTTTTAATTTTATCTGGAACGGGGGTAGAGACAGAGTTAAGAGGGATTATATTCGTCTTGATTATTCTTAGTGGGCTACGTATGATAAAATGTTAAATATTGTGCACAAGCTCAGAACTTTGTTTGGGTGATGCTTACTTGATGCTAATTACAGGCATTTAATCAATTGAACTTCATTTCTGGAGAATTTTCATACTGGATGCTAACATTTTATGGAAAATCTCATGCTCCTAACTCTCTCTCTCGTTTAAAAAATATGCAATTGGCTGATTCATAAGCACATGTATGTGTTTCGAGATAAGCTGTTGAAGATCTTGGTTTATGATAACTCATAACATTAAGAGTCCAGAATGCACTTGTGTTTGTTTCAATAGAAATATTCGGTCCAAATCTAAACATTTTTTATAGACACTTGGTTAGTAAAAGGTATTGTACTCTGTCGATATACTTTATGATATCTTCCAACCCAGTGTTAAATGTTTATATTTAAACTGGAATTTGACGTTCCTTACACCGACAGAAGAAAATACCATTTTTCATGAAATGTATTGTGGACTGTGGGATTTTGGTGATTTTGAGGACCTAGATTTGGATACTTTTGATATGTTTTCGAATAATCTGAAAGTTTGGCGCCAAAGGTCCCCCGGTACTCCTATAGGATTGTCAAATAACTGTTCCCCCATAAAAAATTCAAAACTTTTTGGATGATACTTTTGAAAATGTTTGTGGCGATAGGACTTTGAAGGGAGAACCGATTCAACACTAGGGAATTTCAAATCTACCCATTGAGACTCACTGAGGTCCTTTTATTTGTAAAATTATTCACATTCACACAGGCACTTGCCTTCAAACAGCTTTCTTCATAAAATTGGGAGAAAGTAGTCTCCCCTTTGTTTTTCTGTGACCAAGTTTCCCGAAACCGTGGTCCCATGTTTTTTGTGATTGTGAAAAGGGTCAAAATTATTTGGAGTGATTTGCTGATATGGTTAATGACAAACTTCATGCTGAGTTTTAATTGTAATAGTTGTGAGCCATAGTTTGGCGTGTCAGATGGACAAATTTTTGTCAAATTTAGTTTTTATGTTGTAGTGTTTCTATATCTATAGATGTAGGTTTCAGGAAGTGATCCCCCTGCCCTTAAAAACTTTTTCTGTCAAAACGGTAAACTGAGTATGATTTGCTATACGGGTGGACGAGGGGATTTGAAGTTGTCATTTTAAAAATGGTCTTTTGTTTGAGGCGGGTCCTTTTTTTCTTTTTTCCCCTACGCTACCATGTGTTTCATCATGGTTAATTTTTACAAGTAATGTTTGTGATTTCAACACATCTACTACAACATGTCTTATACTGAGATGGGTAATTTATCATTTTTTCTGTAGATATTTTCCGTTGTGGTACTATATGTAATTCTTGCTGCAAATATGATTAATTGTTTGATTTTCTTGTAATTTTTCTGTTTTTTTTTTTCTTGATTATGCTCATAAACTTTACTGACAAAAAATCCGTTATTGATACATACCATTCATGGTATGGTAATCACTCATGCACTCTGGCTGCAACGCGGTCATGTCAATGACATCATGTGAGCATCGGGTCATGGCTAGCCGATGGACAGTCTCAGGCAGGTAGGGGTCTTTGGGGGTCAAGAGTAAAACCAGAACGACATGGGTCCTTTGTCCCCGAGCGCACAAACCAAGACAATTACAAAATGTATAATCAGTGCTTGTAAACAATGAAATGCCGGCGTGTTTTTGCGAATCGAGTATTGTTCGTGCACAACGCAACTTGCAAGAAATCATGAATGTAATATGCAAATCAGGGATCAGTCACGTAACGTGGCTTATTTGGGATTTCCCCATATTTTTTTCCCCTGAATGGGGGGTGGGTTGGGGGGGGTGGGGGGGGGGGGCGGAGGTGGGAGGTGGTAGAAAATAAAATAGGAAATGATTACCATACAAAGATAAATATAAATTAAATCACCAAATAAAGGAAAGAACAACAAATAAACCAGTGAACTACATAACCAGAAAATAAGTAAAACAAGAAATAAAAAAATGAATAAACAATAAATAAACAAAACAATACACACATAAACAAAATGAATGTACAATATTAAAACAAAATAATACAAATAAACGAAAATGCAAATACAAATGGAAAATAAGAATGAAATTATATAAACAAATTTAAATACACAACGTGGATAAATGAATAATACCAAAAAAAATAAAATTGTAAAGGATAATAATTTGCATGATAAACAAAATTAAATTAACAAATAGACAAAGATATAACAATAAATAATAACAATAACGGACAATTAACAAATAAATTCATAATGATCAAACATACATAAACAAACACAACACCACATAAACAAATGAAATACAACTATTAAAACAAAAATACAAATAACCAAATGCAAATTCACATGGAAAATGAGAATAAAATTATATAAATAAAAATGTAAATACACAAGTGGATAAAGAACAAATATAAATACAACATAAATAAAACTTGCAATGGATAATACTTTGTATGAATAACAATTAATTAAATAAATACACAAGATAATAAAAATAAAGAGCAAATAGATTACAAATGAACAAATACATAAAAATGAATCAATAATAAACAAAACAATACCAAATACACAAATGAATGTACAAATATAAAAATAAAAATAAATACAATACCATTGCAAATTCACAAACTACACCAAATGGAAAAATAAGAATAAAATTTTATAAAAATGTGATACCCAATGGATAATGAACAAATATAAATCAAAAACTGAACAAGTGTAAAATGGATAATAATTAGAATGAATAAACAAAATTAAATTAATAAATAGACAAATATAATAAAAAAATAAATAGCAAATAGACAAAAAAAAAAACAAAATCACTTAAATGGAGAATGAATAAATGTATTTACAATAGTGAAAAGAAACCCCGAAGAAACTGTTCGTTC
Source organism: Ophioderma brevispina (assembly GCA_023653785.1). Taxonomy (NCBI): domain Eukaryota; kingdom Metazoa; phylum Echinodermata; class Ophiuroidea; order Amphilepidida; family Ophiodermatidae; genus Ophioderma; species Ophioderma brevispina. The sequence goes on from JAMKCH010010547.1 coordinate 40,215, forward strand.
CCCGGGGTTTCGTTCATTCGTTCATTACCACGACTGAGTGAAACGCAAACTCTGCATGTTCTGGCCAGCGTACTCTTCAATTAAACATGTAAACATTGCAAATATGAAATTTTTTGGATTCTTCTAACAAATCATACGTAAATACTCAATTGACTCTTGTTTTTGGTTTTTGTTAAACAAGGCCCTGGAAACTTTGGAAAGTCTTTACGGTCTTATGGGATCTGGGAACACTCGCCTCATGTCATGACCATGTGACTATGGCCATGCCTATGACTGTGAGATCGATTACGTAGTATTTTTTAGGGATAACAGCGAAAAGTTGAGGTGAACACTGAAATAGCTACCGTACACTTCATGGTCTATTTGACAAGCTGTGTACCTTTGTTACATTTGCGAAAACAATAATTCCAGCCGCGAGTCAGAACTCAATGACTCCCTATCACGTCAATGTCATTGGTCAGACCCCGCCACGGCTGGTAAATTGTGATGAGTGATGATCATAACTTCATACTGTCGGATAACATCTGCATCTTATTTCAAGCAATCCATATCCGTACGATTACCCAGTTGTTTAACTATCGAAAGTTGTATTTTAATTTAATATCACCGCCAAAGTGTAGATTATTCCAGCTCTTAAAACAGCGAACATGCGAAACATTCCTCCCACACTTTTCATTTTTGACCCACCGAAATGCCCCTGAACTGGATTAAAAACTTTTTCGATTGCACTTTTCTGATTGGTCAAAACGTTACTGGGATCATGACGTTTTATTTACTGGAATTCCCTGGAGACTTTACTTACTATTATATTCGCGGGGAGACGGCTATCAAAAATAAAAATTGACTTGAGTTTAAAGTGAGAGATTTATTTGGTACGATATAAACTACGGTTCTTAATGACAAGAATAAACTTTGCACCATCCTTTTTTTTCGGTCATGTGTGAAATCTTTGGGTGTCTTGGTTTTGGGCCTTCGGTATTTTTCCCTCGGAGCTTGACGCTCCGCGGAAAAATACCTCTGCCCAAAACACACAACAAGATATTTCAACCATGACTTCAAAAAGAAGTGCGCAGTTATTATTGTCTAAATAGTTGTATCACAAGGCCAACTCTGTGTCAGGGGTGGGCACGAACTATTGATTACAATTGTAAAACTCTTTTTACCTATTTGAAATAATGCTCCAGGTCTAATGACCTTTAGCACGTGTCACAAGTCTAAACGTTGATGGTAGTGGGGTGAGTTCTGCAGCTCTGTTGATCGATGCAAAATTTTTTCCGAATAAGGCTACCATTCAGCAAACAGCAACTTCAAGTTTAAATAGAGGTCAATTCACCTCACTCATGCATAACCTATACAAAAGGTGTTAGTTCTCCTGTTAAGGGTATTCGTCATCCAGATCAATTTGAATCCCACCTCAAAGTCTTGTGCTATCAAATGTTGACCCATAATTTTATGCATACATACCAACATGCATGTCGTTTTTGATTTAGAAAGTCTCCAGAATTTGATGGACTTTGCCATTCCCGACAAGATGGCCTGCTAATCCAAAAGGTGGAAGACCCTAATGGGGAACTTGATAATGGCCGAGGATATTGACACGATGACGTGTCAATAGCCATTTCGGTCGAACGTTTTGACACGATCATCGTGTCAATAGACATTCCTTTGATTATCCACCGTGATACAGTTTCAGTTTTTGATCCTTTTCAGACATTGAACCACCTAGATTTACTGACTGTCCATCCGAATCCTGCTGAATCTACTGCTGTAATAGAAGTATGGAGCGACCCTGAAGCTCCGACAATTCTGGTCCACAATCCCATGTTACGTGTAACATAGAATCGGTCTCTCAGAGATTTCGTGCGAAGCCGTAGATGCCTCTGGAAATAGAGCAACGTGTATCTTCAGTATCGAGGTTACAGGTATAAGGCAAATTAATACGAATACTATAAAATAGATATAATTAATATAAAAAATTATAGCTTTTTTCATCATTATAATCGTTCTATCAGATGACAACATAATCTAATTTTGATATGCATTTGTCATAAAAAAGATTCGTCGTCATGTAATGATAAAGTACTTAAAGGGAAGGTTTCCACAAAATACTATTTTTGTCTTATTATACGTGCTAGAAACTTCAATATATCGATGTGAGTAGTACTTAGGACCATAAAATACGAAAGGGGAAAAAATTACCCAAGTTGCGTACTTAATTGGCTTCCATCATGGATTTCAGATGCATAACTTGAAAATAGTATATAGGGACTCAACCATTTAAAGCTAGACATACTGATCGTTTTAAGTGAAAGATAAAAAAGAGAAACTTTTAGAGAAGTATGGAAATAAATTTGTATTTAATCTTTATTTTTTAAGTAGATTCAAAAATAGTTTTAAAACCTAACTAGTTTTTGTTATGGTTTCATAGTTTAATACGAACAAACGAAAATCGTTCAATGTTTCATACTTGGCACTTATGACGGCACCTAGTGATATGAATACTTTCAGACGCTGAAGTACCTACATTTACTGACTGTCCCTCTAACCGAACAATACACACAGACCCTGCAGAATCTAGTAGTAGTACCGACAATTCTGGTCGCAATACCAGTGTTATTTGTAACGCAGAGTCTGGGTCTGGAAATTTGACTTTTAATCATTAAAATATAATTTGTTGTTTTTGTTTTGTTTGATATTCATTGTTTACATTCAAATTGTTTAATTTCAGCATGTTATGACTATCTGGGCATGCAAAATGGTGATATTTTGGATGGAAATATCAAGGCCTCATCAACAACATCGCATTCCTGCTGTCCTCCCTGGAAAGCAAGGCTAGGCAAAAATTCTCATTGGGCAGCACATGGTGATGTCGAAAGACCTTGGATTCAGGCCGATATCGGTTACCAAACCTATGTATCTGGTGTCATCACTCAAGGAGAAGGCTTTGCCCATAGTCCTACCTTTGTTGACTGGGTGACAGAATTGAGTGTCTCTACCTTTTTGAGTAGTACAAGTGATCCAGAAGTGATTGTTGCAGAAAATGAAATGCACAAGGTTTGTTTGTACGATTGCTTCGGTTTTCCCTTGTTGATATTGAGTCAATTCAATTACAAAATCAAGACAATCGACACCCATCAAACATCCAGGCGCAAAAGAAAAATTGTGAAAGTAGGTATGATATGCCGTTTTGAATGGAGTGCACAAACAATGGAGTGAACAAACAAAACAAAATTATAAACCACCATGAAAGCATATCACCCAAATTACAGATTTTGAGTGAAATTGGTCTGGCCGTTTGGATAGAAGAAACAAAGTGTGTACTAAATATTGACCGATAGGAGAGCGTATGTTAATCAATGCGGTCGACCACATTTGGAGACGTTTTTGATCATAAAATCAAAAGGAAAAATTTCCTGGACCTAAAGTGTGAGTCAATAAAATACCTACATTCAGAATAAAAAAAATAATTAAAATAGCTAAGAATATTTCTGCTCAAATGTTTGTTTTGGAAATAGAGATGGATAAACAGGCTTTCAGAAAACGTACCGTATATTTGGTGTCATTTGGATCTTGGAGGAAGAAGTTATTTTGCTGAGACGCTTAAAATCCTGTTTGGCCATTTTGAGCCACAAAATAGCGCATGCATGGTCTTCAGCAGTGCTTTGTTAACTCCAAATTATTGTCAAACGATAGAAGGTGAGAGAATAATTGCAGGATTATAAAATTAATATCGCCGAAATTACAAAAGAAAATGCTGAGTGAAAATGTTCAATGTCCCAGATAAGAAATTAGTCAAGATGGCTGGTGTAAGACCAGAGTTTGCTTTGCATCAGCAAGTTTTCATGGTTTTAACCTACATCGAAATTTGGGAATCAAAGTGAAACCAAAGGAGGTTTTGTATTCAGCTTGAAAAACAAGCGCGATTTAATCTTAAGTTTTAATTCCATTTTTTTACAGAAAATGCCAGCTTTAGTTCTCGCAATTTATGGACTCTGAGTATACTGTATTTGTGCAATACAATTACCTTAGAGATATAAAACAAACATCTCTGAGCAATTTCAATATGTTCATGAAGTGAGACATTGGTATCGTGTGATTTTCAGTAACTGACTCTTAAAAAAATATAAAAAATAAATGCGGTAATTTATATAGCGCCTTTGCATAAGATCAAAGCGCTATACATTTATTAGGAAACCATCACGGAATCATTTTAGTTTCATCTAGACGGCTGCTCAAACCTATCCACTAACCATTCCCCTAACAGTTCCCTGGATTTCGTTTGGGTCGACGAGGCATGAGATTAAGTATATCTTGCAAATACGTTGACCACAGTGGGGCTCGAACTCTAGATTATAACGGTCTAATGGTCACTGCGCTTTTCCACTGGACAACACATACTCTCACTTTATGATTGAACAATGGTTTCAACAATGTTTCACAATAGGCCGTTTTATTCAAACTGATGTGTTTGTCAAGAAGAAATCAATACCAATTGAAATTGCATATGTGAATTGTCTTTGCTATAATGAGTTATGGTATACGCCGGTGTCAGTCTCTCCGCAGTGGAGGGCTAAAAGTGGCCAAACATAATTTTGGATCTCTCGGCAAAATTGACATAGCTTCTGAACCCAAGTCCGAAAGAGGGCAAATAAAAATCATCTGATAGCCTGTTTTATTCCTGTAAACAACCAAAACAAAAACATTCAAGCAAAAATAACGTTTAACCTTTCAAAAAAATCTTTTCTGAATGTTTATTGGTTTTTAAATTTTGGGGCACGAGGTTGTCGGTTGGATCACCCACCTTTAATTTCAATGACGAATGGGCCATTCTCCGATAAAGTGTTCAAAAAAAACGGCCTTTCGTGTCACTCACAGGCTGCACAGTTTAAATCTTGTATTCGCCCGTTTAGAATGAAATGTTTTATTAATTAACTTAATATAACTTATACTTAGGAGTCATGTTTTCAAATGATCTTGACTATATAGAAGTTGTAATCGGGCGAGAAAGTATCAAGCAATACGGCTGATGACGCATAATTCTTGCTTATCGCCATGTCGCTAGCCCAAATCCGTTCTTTAAATGTGTCCTTGCTCATTAAACAAGAGCGCATATCACAGATTACATGGCATTTTTATCAGCCTCTATTATGCCCTAATTATAAAGTTCAAAACATGATAATATTGGATTATTAAAGTTTTCACAAGAGTTCTCTGAGAGCATATCGCCAATATTGCAGCCAGATACGTTACCATAATTCGAATGGATACAAAATTGCCAAAAATAACGGTAGAAGGATGTTGCGAGATGTCGATGTTATATTATACATGTTTTGCATAAAAATATGGTTTAAAGTAACAATTTCCAGGCCTAGTAATGACAAAAATCCCTCATGTTACGTTCATACCGCGCCAGATACGTTACCTACCTCCAGCTACGCTCTTGCTAAACGCCGTGATACACAAAGTCGAATACCACACTGCTTAGTATGATGTTAA
>JAMKCH010010548.1:0-45296 GCA_023653785.1 Ophioderma brevispina
TTACCCTCTATAAAGAAGTTTTAATACAAATAAATAAATAAAATACAAAAAGTATTTCTTGAAAGACATCAAAACTGGCTGTACAGCTTAACGGCTGTCTCCCGGAGCTGGTGAGCTAAACCACAGACACCTATGTTGGAATCCGGATATTAAAATAGCTATGGCTATGATGTCAACTCTTACTTCTGACAACATTTGGTTCAAAATACTAATGCTTTAACGGTAGTTCGCTCGCTGGCGATATAATTCAATAAGATTCAGACTGCCTTGAACGAGGCTATTTTACACTTTACCTCAGCTGCCCTTTGACATGTTTACTTAATATGAATATGAATTCTCATGCTGGCATTTATGACCAAGTTGGTTTCAGTTTGGCTTTGGGGATTAACTCTATACCTGGAAGCATGTGCTAGAAGTAGCCCAGTTTTGCTTCAGGCATTTCAGTGTTTTAAGTGCAGTTGAACCTGACCACTCTAAGCTAGTGAGACATAGGCAATTGTCTGGAACCTGCCCTTGATCTAGGCTGTGTCTGCCACAAAAGTGGGGTTGGCGGCAAGGTCCAACCAGCCGAATCTTTAACCGCTAAAGTCTTTGGTGTGCGAGCCCAGGAATTCCCTAGCAAGGGGTCCAGGTGTAAGGGGTAATAATATATGGACCAGAAGAAGTGGCCATAATTTGTAAAAAAAGTTGACACAGACACACACCATACGGTCTGTCCTCATGGAACACCTAAAACTTTACCTTGTGGGTTACATCTTGGATGGAGGAGTCCAAAAGGACTTGGGTCAATGAAGTGTGCAGGATGTCATTTAATAAATGGAATTGGAAATCGTTTTACTTTGACAAGAATCTTCGTGTTATGTTTCTTTTGGCAACAAACTGAAAATAGATTTTCCAACACTATTTTTTCCTACCAATTACTTACGTTCATCACAGAGTGGACCTTCCCTTGTGCCCCACTGGAATCCTTGTACAATGCTGTCTTTTACTGAGTTCAATAAGCCCTTGTCGACCTATGGTAATGAAACAATAGTGCAGACATCTAGGTGGTATGAGTTTGTGTGGTTAAGTTTTTAAAGGGCATTTCACGACTCCACACATCTCCCCCCCGCCTTTACCTCAAAAGTGGAGATTTTTCATATCAACTGAACCGTTTACATTAGTAATCCCGTGTGAACCTAATCTTCCGTGCAATTCGGTCGTATCTGTTAGAAATTCACAATTGTGTATTTTTCGGTCCTAACCGACAGAACATTTTTTTTTTTTTTTTTTTAAATTACAACACGGTGGCTTATGGAACTGTGGGAAACCAGCATTTGCTCATACACAAAACCACACGTCGGGATCCACTAAAAGTTGTGAATAACTTTCATAGATTCTAGTAACAATGCAATACAACAGAAGGTAGGACACGAAATGCCACCTTGTTAATACTCTTCTACTTACTGAAAGATATGTTATACTTTGGGAACAATGACTGATCACATGGCCAGAAAATATGAACATCACCCAAACATAAAACTGCCCCATAACTAAAGTGCCATAGAAATATAATTATACTAAAGACCAAATTGGGGAAAAGAAAACAAATAAAAAATTTTTTTTAATATAATTGAAATATACTTTAATGATCTGCTTGGGTGGAGCATAATTAATTGAGCCCAGTGCTACCTAATCCAATTAGATTGAACACACTACTAGGTGTATATCTCATGAACATATTCAGCAAGGGGTAGTTGGTTTTTGTGGTCTTCTCCCCTGTATGAGTTCATTACACTTGAACATTTAATTAAAAGACTCATCACCTAAGAATAAGCAATTGTAATCATCTACAAGAAGTTATAGGTTATCTCCAGCCCAGAAGAGTGATGGTCATACCTTTCACGCACATTAAATTGTGGAGCAACCAGCGGTGAGTTTGACGGTGGGAGTGCCAGCTGTAATTGCAGCGTTTTTGAATGTTGTCGTGACGAATGACGCACACAAAAATAAAATAGCTGCACGCGAAAAGTGATTACATCACCCCTTACGTAAGTCCGGATGAAAAGTATGGATCCTATGAATTCTAGTTCGACCAAACACACTATACTCTGTTCTGTTCAACTCGAAGTACGAAAAAAAGAAGTAAAAAAGTAAAGTTAAAACGTAAAAGTTAGCGATGTTGAGATTAACTGGGCGTATTTACATTGCACTGACTCTTTCAGTACGCGGGGGAGCCCCCGGCGGGGAGGAGAAGGGGAAAACACAGCATTTATTTTAGCACCACCTGCAAATGACTGAAAGGGGCCAGGTATTCCATAATTCACACAAGACAGAGTATAGCTCTCAGTTTGTTTTTGTACATGTTATGACGTCCCGTGGACGCCAAAGGTCAGATGAGGAAAATACCTTTCAAACACAAATAATTATAATAATAATGAAGCCTTCCGGCCTTGTGCACAATATGATCTGAATTTTATATATAATTGTTTTATTATAACAAGATTTTAATGATTTTTGTTTAATTGGTTCAAGAATTTGGTATTTTGATGTCCAAAAACAACTTCCTTTACATTCAAATCACACGCAATATTTAAGATTACATGTATACTTAATTTGTAAACAGAAGAATTGTCATTAATCTCCACAAAAGGAAAGCGTTTGCAGTTCAACGATGATATGTCCTCACAGCGAAAGGACTTCAAAAAATGACAGCGCAACAAGTTCATACAAATTCCTCAGGGTTTGGGGTTATTATATTCCAAGGGTATCTTCCAGTCCTGAAGGTAATATTGGTCCAGCAGAGAGTTCCAGGAGGACAAGAGTTTTTTTAAATTTTTTAAATAAGTCCCCCCCCGACGATTAATAATCACAGTATATCAGTCCAAGATAAATCACCACGATTTCTATTCTAGTCACAATTGGAAGCCTATTTTGATTCCAGCACTTTCGGCTTCTGCAAATGATGACAGTAGAATACTTACAGCACTCTGCTCACAATGGAAATAAAATATAATAAATCTTTCGGCACTGTAAAGGTTAGCTCCTAAGGCAGAGGAGTTAAACACTTAGCTACAGCTTCATAGCTACGTGTTTATATAGTGGATGCTGGCAGAGAGTCCTTCCAGTGATAGTATTTAACTACTAAAGATAGATTCCATTTTCTAAACAATAATCATTTAACATGGATTATATGCATATAAACATGACCTTGCACCATCAATCAAAATTTCACACATTCTAAATTACATCACTCATTATATAAAAACTTTTTGGGGGAATTCCCAGATCGTGCAATTTTTGATCTTTTTTAAAGCAATATATAATAAATCAAGCTGGGTCAGTTACTAAGTTTAGAATTCTGGGGAATCCCCCCCACTTCCCCTATTGATCAATCTAAACAGGTGCACTTACTTAGCAAAAAAAAAAAACAACTAGGGGTAAGGTAGTCCCTTCTCTTTCTGTTATAGTAAACAAAATACTTTCCCTGTGAGGAAAATAGAAGAAAGAAATCTTTTCTCAAAATAAAATTGAGGAAAATAATATTTTTTATTTTAATCAAAAATTTTTGAGGGTGGGGGTGTAATATAAACATACCATCAACTAGTAAGGACTAACCCTCAGATGGGCCAATTTGTATCATCTACGAGAATATTAGGTCAGTTGGCATCTGCGTCCCAAGCCCAGATGGAACGGCAGCCAGCAAAATCCCAATCGTACTTTGGTCTGGAAAATTCAACCGAGTCGTTCCTATCAAGTTAAAAGAAATCAAATCAATATGGCGTTTTCTTTTCTTATCCTTTTTATTATTTTTTTTTTTACGTTTCTCTTAAACAATTTAATGTTGTAGGGGGTTAGTAATAGTAGTGTGGTTGTACGAGTAATGAGCACTTCTTCTCGGAGTTAAGTTAATATGGTCATTATTTTATTGTTATGTTTTCTTTCATCTTAAGGGCAATCTTATATTAGAAATATTATTGTCCTATTTTAGGTTTTAGAGACGACGAGACATAATATTTTGGTGGTTCGTTCAGAGGCTTGTTTAGAATATGGGGATCCAAGCGGACCCTTATTTTTGTTACTCAATTCTGATTTATTCGTGTCCAGTGGAAAATTCTGTACTGCATTGACACCAAAATTCCTACTAAGCAGGAACCCCTGGAATATATTGTATGTTTATAATTTTAAGATGTACCCTTGGGCATTATGGAGAGAAAGGAAGAGAAAAACAGAGGACTCCTTTTTGTAGCATCCACTGAATCTAAGTGTTACCAGTTTAAAGGAAAGGAACGAAGAAGAAAAAACAAAAACAAAACAGACACATAGAACATGTTTTGTCTGTACAGACTCTCCTTGAGAAGTCAAAGTTCCCAAGCAAAAATATTCTTAACTTCAATGATTGGCTGCGATTAAGCAACTAATATTTTTCTCACCTTCAACCACAACAATCTACATTCCGCCTTTTGAGTATAGAAAACATTCCATTCTAATACTTCACTGATACGCAAACATTAAATGTCTCACCAGTCCATGTGATCTGCTACAACTTCCTTCATTTTCAATGTCCTCTGCTAAGCCCTTTCTCAATGAGGGTTTGCCGCAAATCATGGCATTTATCGCTTTAAAACAATAACATTTGTACATCAACCATTATAAAAAAAAAAATCAAATCAAAAATGTCAACTGTTACTTCACACAAAACCCCAAGACCGTTAACAGTTTTGTAATATTCATGCTGAGAGTATATCTTAAAAGTGCATCGTTCCAAAGTGAGTGCAAGAAGGTTGTAAGTGCAATAGGTGCCATCAAACATGTTGATACATCTGTGTGATGCCATGTATTAGTATAACTAATTTATCTTTCCTGAGGTCAGTGGCGCTTGACATGGTTCTTCAGCTGAAAGAATAGAAAGAAATCATTCAAAAAGCCACAGACAGACTTGGCATCATAGCATGTTTGATGGAAATAAATTTCTGGACATATGGAGGGGAGCTATTTCACTTACAACCTTCTTGCACTTACACAATGACAAATCAATATACTTTGCTTTATAAATAATAAAATGGGCCAAATATATTTTGGCCTTTATTTATCCAAGCATGAAAGGATTCTGTTTTGCACATGCACACTGCCAATTACATAATGTGTTTCACACCCAATGACCCGTAAAAAGATAACAGACCCGAAGATTCTCCCGAAACGGCCGAACCAAAAATCGAGGTGCCCAAAAGTATTTAATGAGCATTCGCCTTCATATCAAGTTTTGGGCACACCTATTTGGTTACGATCGTCGGGATTTGGGAAAATCCTTAATGCAAATTTATGAGGGAAACGCTCGGTTAATTTACGTTCGTCACACTTAGCGAGTGGGTGAAACAACAATAAACTGGATTTTGCCAACCATGTATCACTTAGGGACTCAAATATCTCTCTTCCTAAACAAAATTAGTTAACAGGGGTCATCGGGAGGGGAGGAGAAGGACTGTTTGTGGCATTAGGGAATTGCAGGACAAATCTTTTTTTAGAGGCAGGGTTTCTTCAATCGATTGGGTTTCGCAATATTTTTGCAGGGAGAAAAAAACAAGATGAAAAAAAAAAAAAAAAAAATAATGAGTTTTTTTTAAAAAAAAAAAAAAAAATAAGAAAAAGAAAAAAAAAAAAAAAAAAGAAAAAAAAACCGGGCCAAACCGATTCAGACAATTGAAAAACTGGGGAATGGGGGGAGGAAATGCAAACAAACACACTGATACCATAACGCGTGACGCACATATTTTATATAGCGTGTGCTTGCGCCTCAACAGTTACAACAAGCAGAAGGTGAGGAGTGCTTCTTACGCAAAGAACAACCACGGCAGCGCTTGTTGTGTGCGAGGAGAAGGGAAATCGGTTAACGGGCCTTGGCTTTTCCTATACCATAATACACGCGATTCCTCTTGGTTATATCTAGCTCTCAAACGGTTCACACGTTAATGATATTCTCTGGATACTACTTTTTATTGGTTGTCTCTGCCAAAACACTTGAGGTGATGATTTTTTGTTGTCAAACAAATCGCTGTTTCACGAAATAATGTATGATGATGAAACACTGGAATCTGCTACTGTGATTTCTTGGATGAAAGCAAAAAGTCAAAACAGGTTGATTCAGATTTTGTAAACAAAGGGCTTTCATATATACAATTATTTTTAGAAATGTTTAACATTTATTCTCGCTCCTTCTCCCCCTACCTCGCCCTTCCTTCATCCTCTATCCCCCTCCACCCCTCTTCCTTGACCTCCTCTATACCCCACGACTTCATATTTTCTTCCTCCCCCCCACGCTAGGCACCCCGGCCTGTCTCTATAACCCCTTTCACTGATCTCCCAGTTCAGTCCTCTTCCCACCCCTCCTTTCCCCTCTTTTATCCTCTCCCTTCACCACTCGCCTTCCACAATTTGCCCCTCTCCCACTCCACACCCTTCTACCGAGTAATGATCCTCGCCCCCCCCCCCGCGCATTTTGCCACCTCCCCTCCTTTCCCATCCATTACCTCTCTCTTCCCGCGCCCTCCCCTCCTGCTATCGTCCATTTTCCTCATAATTCCCCTTTTCTCCCCTGCCAGTCCCCATCACACTCCACACTATGTATTTATGACTTTATTATAATTGCGCCCACCTATATCCCCGCATCCCCCCCTTCTCTTTCCGTCCCCTCAGAAACCTCACCTCTTTTCTTTTTCCCATTAGTCGCACCGCACTTCCGTCCTCCTGTTTTGTGGGATAAATTGACGTTTTATTATACCTTTAATACACTGTATGTTGTTACCATCAGGGGTTGTTTTGAATCAATCCACAATTTGCATTGCAATTGTGCGCCTATACTGTACTTGTACAAAACTTCTTTATGTCAGTTTAGGACTTAGGAATATTTTAAAAATAAAAATTTTTTTTAAAAACTTATTTAAAAATGTTCCAAAGTGTAAAGAACTAACGGACATTGTCATAATCATGGCTTATTTAATAAAAAATTCCTAAGAGTAAGTACTAATGCTTGGTGCGAAAAATAATGAGCATTATAATCATAAAGTCAGGGGATTTTTTATGTTTGTTAAAGAATAGGATTTTTTGTGGGTGGGGATCACATGAACCTGTCATTGTTGATGGTGAAAATTGTCCCCAAAAACGGTTTGCATTGTGCGGATGACTCTCAATGACACCCAATGTTTTTGAATCACAAAAACTTAATATTAATTTGTAATATTATTTCATCCCCAAAAATTTTGGGTTTTACACATTACATGTAGGATCCTCTTTTTCGCTACCATTCTGTAACACCTGGAAAAGAAGACTATTGGAGCTGTTTAAGAAAATCCCCACCAATAAGATTAAGGGATTAGATCGGCACATAAAGCAACAGGCCAAAAATTAAAATAATTATTAAAAGGTTTAAAAACTGGCATGCAAATTGAACATAAAAAATGTGTTGTGATGGATAATTTATTCATGTTTTTTAAGTTTAATTTATTTTTTATTTTAAATTTATTTAAATTCACATAATGTCCAAGTTTAGGGTCCAAAATTGGCAAATTCTGAACACATTTGCAGTTCCAAATAATGCAAATATTTCACAACGACTAAACAAATGATTTGAAAGCAAATTTTTTTGTTTGGACTTCTATCAGTATTTCCGGTAAAAAACAACTTATTTCCAATAATTTTGCCACCCAGTTTTGAGAAAAGTTTTGAGAGGAAATGAACCCATCATGAAGGCGCTCCCATATATTCCAGTATCTTGGCTGTTACCTAGTTCAGAATACATCTTCTGAGGTTCATTGCAATATAACACTGTCTAGAGATTTTAAAGACTCTGTTCCAAGTACTACATGCTCACCGATCTTCCACCTACAAACAAAATTTTTATTTTTAAAACATGGTCAAGGTGATGATAAACACTGCTGTTTTTATTTACTTTTACTTTAATTTCAAATGAGTTGGTTTTGATGTTTAACTTTTGTGATAAAAAAATATTGCTCTAATTTTTCTTATGAAAACCTAGCTGAATCCTAATCATTGTGCTAGCCCTAAGTGGAACCACAACTGAAACTTAACTACATTGGGATTAAAAATTGGACAGGAGATATGCACACCTCATGTAAGCGCAACAAGCTATCCAGAGGTTCGGCACATTCTTCAACCAATTAAGGTGATTTCATAGTGTCATACCACTTGTCGCTCAGTTTGGTGTACACCGCTTGCAGGATCGAGCTATTATAGTCAAACGGCGCTATCACTTCGAACTATGTCATGAGCGGCATGGCTCCAGAGTTGAATTCAAGTCAACTCAATGCGATTTGCTGCTTTGGGCAATACGGTAGCCCGAGCGGCAGGGAGATCAGTTTATTGGCTTGACGCTTTGCCGCATGGGTCACCCCTAGCGATTCTGACATGATTGCGTAGTAACGTAAATTACATCATCAGAGCAGCAAAGCGGCAAGCGACACAACACTATGAAATAACCTTTACGCGTCATCAAACAAGGTGCGATGTTCCTCCTTGCTTGCGTGTGTTTGATTTTGTCCAACAAATTATTAATCAGACTGTACTTTTGTCATTCTGGTTGGAATTTAAGTGACACTTTTAGTAATTTTGACAGTGGATTTATGAAACAAACCAAAATGGCAGGACATAGCTACTGTACATAGAGAAAGCAATGTTAGTCTTTCCTCACCATTAATAAATTGAAACTTGTCCAATTAAAATATAAAATACTTTAAAAATGTCAAATGAAATCACCTTTGTAGTGATGAGTGGATAACTCTTGTTGATTTTTCTCAATCCGTCCAACATTTTGGGAAGCTCAGATGGGTTGACAGGCTCTACAGCAATCTTAATCACAGAACTGGTGTTGAATTTCAATGGCCGGAAAATATACACCTGGGAAACCAATAAATAAATAATAGAATTATCATCAAACAGAATAGCTTACACTTCAATCCCTCTCCCTTTGCCCCTATACTACACTTACCTCATCCAACCCTCTGCTCTCTGTGATGGTAGATGTCTTCACTAGGGTCCATCCCTCTCCCTTTGTCCCTATACTACACTTACCTCATCCAACCCTCTGCTCTCTGTGATGGTAGATGTCTTCACTAGGGTCCATCCCTCTCCCTTTGTCCCTATACTACACTTACCTCATCCAACCCTCTGCTCTCTGTGATGGTAGATGTCTTCACTATGGGTTCATCAACGCCTTCTATCAGGACCCAATTACCTGCTGGTACTCTGTTCACTTCTATCTTATACCTAGATGCAAATAGCAAAGGAAACAATGCATTTGAAAAATAAACTGGTAACATTATTTGCTGCTACACCAGATGGTTATATACAGGGTAATGATATTGAGCTAATAATTTACCTCTTCTTTCAGAATTCACACCACAATGATTTCTTGCCCAACCCTAGATATCTGTTTTCAGTGTTTTTGACAAGACAAACTGGATGATCCACAGAGTTGGCGTAATAAAAGGCTAGAGGTCGGAAGTCCATCTTGAATCGGCGAGCTCACTGGTCGACGCTTAGATGTTTACTGCCCAAGCCCATTACAACTAAAACTTACGGCACGGAAAAATGCACTTTCTTGTTGATTTCGCCAGGCGCCCCTCGAATATAAAATGATCCTTAGATATCCAAGAACATCGTCAGGCATGTGGTTTGTTCAGAAAGTTTACCATCGCAGTGGTCAGGCACAGTGTTTTTTGCAAACTTCCAAATGGCTTCCAAAAGAGCGTGGGCTATAGCATGTTCGTAGTTGCTACGGAGTTGCTATGATGAGTGTGACATATTTAACACATTAGTGCACAGTTGTAATATTTTAATTAGTATGGAACTTCGACCTCGATAGGTGCGAAAAACAGCGTCCGCTTGCGAGTTCGTTTGTATTATTATTGGTAATCAGCGAAATAAAGCGTGTTCGTGCCCATCCTAAAGAAATAACCGGGAACAGTCCAGAGGCCTTGGGATGATCTAAATGCAATTAAAATATGGTTAATGCACTTTTTGTCAGGCCTTATGCTTAACTTTTCAACATTGCCTGCAAGGCAACTTTGTTGGATCTTGTAATATTTGCATGCAGCATACAGATTCTTCAATGTTATGTGACTGTGTGTGTTTTCCAACATTTTTTTTATGTTTTAACACTGATATTCTGCATATGGATGCAAAGGCCTCACACAAAAGGGAGCTAACCATGACTGAGTCCTGACTTTTTTTATGCAGTAGCCATAACTCTAAACTGAACTTCAACTCCTACCCTTATCTTAACCCTAAAAAATAGTACAAATCATGATATCTTCACACCACACCAGGCTACTTAGGCTACTTATTTGTGCACTTTTCAAGAAACCAAGCAAACACATTCAACACCTTTGCTATTACTTAACAGTTCAGTGGATTTTAGCTTCTTGAAAAGATGGGTGCTAACCTTGCTTCTGAGACCCATAATCTTCCAACTAGACTTATCCTTGAGTCCTCCTCATCCTCCATGGTATAATTCTCTCCCAGTATTCTCACTTCTTGGTTGGCATGTATTGTCCCACTAAGAACTCGGCCAAATGCATGGAAACTGACCCCATCCTCTGTACTGTACATCTTAGTTGTGTGTAGCATAAGTGGGCCCTGAGATTACAAAAAGAAATCAATCATTTCAATTCTTACATTTTTTGTGGTAGCTGCAACTAACTAATCTCGCTCTTTAAGGAGCACTGCATGTTGACAACTTGGCAGAAGGTCAAATAAATTTTCTTGTTGTAATTATTCAATTATTTATATTCACCAAAATAAACAAATTGTATGGACCAAACACAGTTATGACTATTTATCTTTTCCAACATACAGATATCAGATAATCAAAAACTTTAGTAATACGAAATCATGTGAATGAGACTAACTCCATATTTACCTCGGGGTCACATTCCACCATATAATCTGTGAGTGTGGAGTCCATTGGCCCTGTGTAAGTGTGTTCTATTTTGTTCTTGGCTGCTGAGTGTGGAGATGGTATATGCTCCACACACATATCTACAAACCCTATAAACAAAAAGAGTATTATGCTGAAAGTTAATCTCCTTAGTTATTAAAGTTATTTGTCTTATTTAGCCTGGATAAATCATTCAGTGTTCTGAAAATAGATTTAACAACTGCAAAGCCAACGAGGGGATACTCGACTTATGTCTATGAATATAATTGACTGATTGCATCTTTCAAGTTAATTATGCCTTATTGCAAAGGCCAGTTTTCGTAACACAAATTAATCATCTTACATTATCAGCCAGAGTAATAAGTAGAAAACTAGAAAATTAGATGAGATTATTTTTATGGAACTCAAAAGACATGCTGTCTTAAAGGTGGGGTTTCCAATTTATGTGCATCTTGTTCTCTACTTGACATGAGAGCCTGGCACCTGCATACACTTACCATCAAGTATCGTGGGAAAGGAACTTGCGGTTTTGATAATAGAAGCGATAATGCACATTGCAAGGCCCTATTCACTACTGTGCTAATATTGATGGTTAACCACTAAAACGACAGTATTTTGTTTATATCTTTGCAAAGAAGTGGATTTGGAAGCTGAAATTTCAGGACGATAATGAGAAAAATACGATCTTCATCTGATATCAATATTTATACTACTTCCGGTTAAATCAGGGGGGTCCCAGAGGCGATCGGAACAAGCACCTTAAATTTTTTTCTACTGAGTACACCTTAGAGCAAGAAATCTGCGCAGCTGCTCTCCTCTCTATACCTGTGAAATCTCCAAAGAATCTGCTGCAGATGAGTTTGAGTAGCGGTCTGATGTTAAGCTGCATCTCTTCCTTAGTAAGATGGATGCCTAATTCATCTAGAAAAAAAAAAAAAAAAAAAATTTATACTACTTTTTATTTTAATTTTCAATAAAGAATGCCTTGAAGGTGATCTTCAATGGCAACTTTGTTGATATCAGAATAGCCGAAACTGGCCCAACAGGTTTTTCAACTGTCTCAGATAATTAACCATAACTCCTGGACCAGACCCCCAAATTACACCAACTAAAAATCTCATGAAAGCTGGAACACTCCTAAAAAAGAATCAGTAAAACTCCAGTTGAGATGAACTTAAATTTTTGGCCAAAAAAATTAATCTTTGATTGTATAGTTTTTTTTGGGACAGTCTGTATCTTTGCAAAGAAGTGGATTTGGAAGCTGAAATTTCAGGACGATAATGAGAAAAATACGGCCTTCATCTGATATCAAAATTTATACTACTTCCGGTTAAATCAGGGGGGTCCCAGAGGCGATCGGAACAAGCACCTTAAATTTTTTTCTACTGAGTACACCTTAGAGCAAGAAATCTGCGCAGCTGCTCTCCTCTCTATACCTGTGAAATCTCCAAAGAATCTGCTGCAGATGAGTTTGAGTAGCGGTCTGATGTTAAGCTGCATCTCTTCCTTAGTAAGATGGATGCCTAATTCATCTAGAACTCCTGGTAAGGTAGTGTCAACATCTCCAACAACCTAAAATGAGTCAACAGATGATTGCAGCAGCTGCTCTTCAAAGAGTATGAAATTTTGAAGAATATTTTCACAAGGTCAAATGCAAGAGTTTTAAGGAGATTATGATAGGGTGATTTTTAGTACATCTTTAGTCACTTATTTCAAGAAAAATGGGGACAACAGTCCTAAATAGGTCATCTGATTATGTGGTCAAAGAATAAGAGAGGAATCTAAATGACCATAAGTGACCATGAATAACCTTTGACCTTAACATCTGTTATCCCACATAAAACCCCTTGTCTCAATGAATAAGCATACCAAGTATGAACTTGATCCATTACTGCACTAAAAAGTAACAGTAACTTGAAAAGTGTCAACCAAAAGGTGTATACTAGAGGAATACAATGACCCTATGTGACCTGAACCCCGACATAAGGTCTTTCCAATTGCATTGGATGACCTAAAACACTAGGAGTAGCACTGATATAAAACATTCCTACATGAGGCAGGACTTTAATGCTCCTAATCACACGTGTGTGTGTGTGTGTGTGTGTGTGTGTGTGTGTGTGTGTGTGTGTGTGTGTGTGTGTGTGGTGCATGTACGTGTGTGCGTACAAGTCCCCAGATGAATTATAGGGGTTGAGCAATTTGTCTTTCTTTTTGGGAAAATGGGGACTTGGGTCAGATAGGGATCAGGTAAATTTGGGTCAAATAGGGATCCCCCAGTCCAATTAAAACCTCAGAGAGGAACTCAATAAAGCTGCATCAGTTATTTTTCTCCTGATATAAATGCTATTATTTCTGGAGCACATCAACCAAACTATGTCAATCCAAGTTTTGTGATGGTGTTACAAATGCTGAAAAACTCAGCATCCATGAAACATTTTTGTTGGGCCATTCTGTATGGTGTGTTAAAACTCACCTGTGCAAAAAGCTTATACATTGGCTCCAGGATGAACTCTACAAAGCTGCGTTGTGATGCGCTTGTCTGAGGCTTCTTGGTAAACTTTCTCCTGAAATAAAAATGGAATGAGTTGACATCTTAAGATCTTTCCAAAAAAAAAAAAAAAAAAAAGGTTTTTACTGACCAGTTGAACTCAGTTAAGACCAGTTACAAACAGTTAAAAACAGTTGAAACCAGTTAGTTCCGTCACGGAAAATCCAACAACTTCCAACTGGGATCAACTGGAATTTTGACCTGGGATAGGGATCCCCCAGTCCAATTAAAACCTCAGAGAGGAACTCAATAAAGCTGCATCAGTTATTTTTCTCCTAATATAAATGCTATTATTTCTGGAGCACATCAACCAAACTATGTCAATCCAAGTTTTGTGATGGTGTTACAAATGCTGAAAAACTCAGCATCCATGAAACATTTTTGTTGGGCCATTCTGTATGGTGTGTTTAAACTCACCTGTGCAAAAAGCTTGTACATTGGCTCCAGGATGAACTCTACAAAGCTGCGTTGTGATGCGCTTGTCTGAGGCTTCTTGGTAAACTTTCTCCTGAAATAAAAATGGAATGAGTTGACATCTTAAGATCTTTCCCTACATGCTAATATGCTTAAATAATTGGATTTAAATGGTGTGACTTTTCATGATTCGATAGTGAATTAGAAAAGACATCAAGATTTAAGTAAAGTAATAGAATATCAACAAACATTTAACAGGGAACATAGTGAAATTTGTATTTTGGGCCATTAAATTGTACATCCATTTACAAAAAATGCAAATGGTGCGCCCACAGGCGGAGAGCAGCACAGGACAGGTAGCACCAGCTTG
This sequence comes from Ophioderma brevispina, assembly GCA_023653785.1. Lineage (NCBI taxonomy): Eukaryota > Metazoa > Echinodermata > Ophiuroidea > Amphilepidida > Ophiodermatidae > Ophioderma > Ophioderma brevispina. The sequence goes on from JAMKCH010010548.1 coordinate 14,263, forward strand.
AGGAGGTCTTTGCCCTGTAGTGGGATGAAAATGGCTGAGATAGATAGATCTAATGAATCATAAATAAAAATATATATGCTAGGATCATGAAATGCACCTTTAAGACTTACGTTTTTGGATTGAAGTACTGATCTCCCCACAGCCTCTTGGCAAAGTCAGTGTATATGATGCCCCCAAAGGAGTCTGCGTAGATTTTGGAGAAGGAATTGAGGGTGAAGCACACACTGTACTTTGAGCTGGCAAAGCACACATTACCTAGGAGGGGTGAAACAAGCTGGGTCTCTGGATCTTCCGAGTAAAGACTGTAAAAAAAAGGTTGAATTAAAATATTTGAAACAGTGATGGCAAATGAACCGGGTTATCCATATCTACAACAAGGTACAACAGATGTAGCATGCACTTTTTGACTGTATCTATATTTGTGTTTTTCAGTCAATGTTGAAAATGAAATGAAACAAAGTCAGAGTAATCCATAAAATGTCATTTAATATGATTTCATGAACAAGCCAATTTTTCAGAAATGCCTCATCACTATATATGTTCTATATCCCAAAATTACAAAAACATTTTGTTCACTAATTTGACTAGAATGCCTTTCAAACCTCTATCACATTTTAACATTTCAAATTCAATTATAAAATATTTTTTGCTGTATGCACATGTAACAACTTAGATCTTTCTAAATGCAATTTTTAAGAAACCTTCCCATTTTGCTTGCAAAAATTTATTTTCTCTAGTATTGACCTTGATATTACCTTATAAGTGCATTGACCTCATCCACAATATGTCTGAGTTTATAGTAGGCATCTGCCGGTGGTAGTTTGAGTTCCAGCACTAGCCTGTCTATCTTATTGATGCATATACACACAGCCAATTGCTCTTGCACAGCATGCTTGATGAGACGCTCAGAGTTGAGCATCACTCCTTCGGCTGCATCAATAAAGACGATGGCGCCATCACTGATGCGAAAGGATGCTGTTACTTCATCTGAGAAATTCACATGACCTGGCGGAGAATCAAACATGACCATTTTAGGCAATACATTGATTAGGTGGTAATTTATTTGTTTTTTATATCGTTTCTGCGCATACAGATAAAAAACCAAAAATACTTGCCCGAATCCGCGTGCCATCATAACATACACGCTAATGGTCCTCTTACATTGTCCTTGCGCCAACAATATTCCATATCATTTTGCACTGTTAGAGGCCCGGCCTATTTGGTGGTAATCAAAGTGGGTATCGATTACAACATTTAAAACAACTTTTACCTACTGTGAAGCTTTATATAATTGTATAGGCTTTTGCTTTTGAGATAATCAAATGTGTCTTTTGAATTATATTGTATTCAGAGAAATGTCCAGGATAACCCAAAGAAAGCCTCTAAGCTTATTTTCACTGCAGTCTTTTCACTGCGGTCCCTTTCACCAGGACGAATTGGGACAGCCAAGGTTAACCACCCTACTCTTTTTCAAAACTGACTGTGAATAGCACATCCGATATCCGCTCTCTGTACATGGAACGGATGGCTTAATATCTCTGAAGGATGGTGTATTATCATGGTTCAGCTGCCCAAGTCGCACCGGAACCGGGGACCTCCAAAAAGCACCAAACGCTAATTACCCTACCCAGCGGACCATGCCTCTTGTACCCTGCATTTTAAGAATTTATTTCAAGATTAAATTACTAACGTCCCTAGAGGATTTTTGGAAAAATTAACAAATTTTCCTTCCGTTGTTCCAGTTGGTAAATTTACAGTGGAAAATATACAATGAAATTGGACACAACACCAAAGTGACCAGCTCTGAAGAAGTTATTTTCATGACAAACAGTTACAAGTACAAAAGTGTTAAAAGAACTATGTCAGATTTTGTCAGCTCGTTTGACTTACATTCATAAAATATATGTACATACATCACGAATTCCCGAAAAAATATACATTTGTGTAAAATTACAAAAGAGCATTTTACATATTTGCTTCTGTTGACAATACGAAGAAAACGGCGGATTTTTCGCCAGGGCTTCATTGATCAAACGCGCCCAATTTTGCTCTCCTCGTGACGTCAAAGTGATGACCAAAACATGCTGTTGACTCGAATTGGCATTTGCTGACCTTTAATATTGATGGTTAATGAAAGTAATAATCCATTTTAAAATAAGTTACGAATGACAATTTTGTTTCATTCTTTTGTTGTGTTTTAATATTATTGATATAAAATATCGTCGCAGTTCACAGGGGGGTAAGGACAACGACCTGCTCGATTTGGCGTTGGGATTTCCCAAACGTAATTTGTGACTGCTACGTATTTACTATGGTAGCCTGTGTCCAGGTTTTTATTACAAAAATCTCCTCTTAAACCCTATTTCAATACGCTTAGTAATATCATGATACATAAAGGTTAAATTATTGACTTCAAAATCGTCGGGGTTATGGATTAACCCCAGCTGCAAAATAGTGTAAATTTCAATAACGTCCATTTAGATTTTTAAATATTCGTGACCAGGCCTAGACATTAGGCAAGTCTGAGTGTAACCGTTCCATATGCGTAACAGCGCCCTCCTACCGTTAAGTCTTTGAAAGACTAGCACTCGAGTCGCGCCGTATGTTGTATGCCGATTTGGATTCAGGCTGTTGCTGTTAGGATGGCATGTCCCTACCCCCCTGGCAGTTTCAACTCGAATAGGAAGTGGCAACACTGCGATATATGGTCCAACGACGTAAATTATGGATGGTCACACTTTGACGTCACCATTTTGCCTGCGATTGGATTTTGTCGGTCGTTTTCGAGTAGCTATTGGGCCGGAAAATTAAAAGGGCAAAATACTCAACAGATTGTGGGGACACTTTTCAACTTATTTTGGATTTAGAGGTAATCTATGTTACTTAAAGTGCAACGCGAGATTCAAATCACAGTGTCCTAAAAAATGTAAAATAAATCTATTTTTTGCCTGAATGTTAAGGCTTTCCATCAAACATCTCCCCATCTCAAAGGATTAAGCCTGAGAAATGTTTCTTTGGTACAAAAATTGTGAAATGTCTAATTTCGTATTAGGAGCACATACGAATTCAACCTAAATTTTATATTGAAATATAAGCAAGTCCAAATCACCTTTTCCTCTCTTTTAAAGGACCTTTTTGTACCCAAATACAAGGTTAAGGATCTATTGAGCATCTCAATCTATATGAATTAACTATTATTACCCACTATGGGTGCCTCAAAATTTCTCGTCGCACCTTTAAGCTTTCCATCCATACCAAAATTTTCCCAATAATTTCAGATCATGATAATATTTCCTTAAATGTAATATTTAGAAATGCAGCATTATTTTTTAATACGCATCCACCTCACTGCTATTTTTTATGTTGCCAGTTGAATGTTTATATTACAAAATTCACTACCACAAAGACTAAATACCCCACCGGCTTGAACATTCTCTACTTCATTTCCAACAGAGTCCATAGCATTTAACTTACCCGTGTTCCATAATATTCATGAGTAATGTTTGCCCTTACAGTCTGGTACACTAGGGTGACAGGCTGTGCCTTAATGCTTACTCCCCTCTCCTGTTCTGTAAACAATGTGTCTGTGTAGCGTATGTGTTTATCTTCTTTAGATCTCAGCTCAGGGTGGGTCTGTTCCATCATACAATCAACAAATGATGTCTGAGGAGAAAACAAAAAATGCTGTCTCTAATATTAAAGTTACCTGGAAATTGCTTTAATCATTTTATTCTTAAAAAAATACATCGGTCCTTGGACCGCTTGTGTCACCTGCCGTCGCGGTTTGTTTATGATAGGCCTCACATGACCTTTGATCTTGATATGTGACCTTTGACCTTGATATGTGACCTTTGACCTCATAAACAAATGAGGGATTGCATGTAAACTCCATAAACCAAGCTTGGTTCCAACTGCACTTCAACTTTTCAAATGAGGTCAATTTTACATTTTCAGCCTATTTTACAACTTGACCTCACATGACCTTTGATCTTGATATGTGACCTTTGACCTCATCAACAAATGAGGGATCCCATGTTTGCACCTATGGACTCAAGTTTGGTTCCAATTGAACTTCAACTTTTCAAATGAGGTTAATTTTACATTTTCAGCCTATTTTACAACTTGACCTCACATGACCTTTGACCTTGGTATGTGACCTTTGACCTCATCAACAAATGGGGGATGTCATGTTGCACCTGTGACCCAAATTTGGTTTAAATCCATCAAAGTATGTGGATATTACAGGCAAATGTTAACCCTTTTTCACAACAACAGATATCAACAACAACAGACAACAGACTTACAGTGGACAAAGTGCATCCCTATGTGGAAGTTTCTGCCTTAAGGCAGGCGCCACTGCCTGAAGGCAGGTGACACAAAAACTTGTGAACATCTTTGAAAGCAAATAAGAGGCTTACAGTATTTTGCACAACAAAACGAAACAGGCTCAGTGCGCCCATTGGATCACACACTTTATTACGTCTTGTACATATACTTTATACATGATGGAATACAGAGTGTAAACCCAATGGGTGCACTGAGCCTGTTTCGTTTCATTTTGTTGCGCAAAATAAAGTAAGCCGAATAAGACAACAAAGAAAAGGTGCTTTAAGTGGGATTGAAATTGTCAAATCCTGGCATGAGAGTTGAGTGCACTACCAAATCTAAACTATCACATCCTTAGATGGGCCAGCTCCTAACAACTAATTTGTTTTAAGTCAAAGAATGGAAATCTTGAAAACACTCTTCTAAAAACATGTCCACTCTTGTACACATTTCTTCCAAAAGAAAACTTTCACACCTTTGTAACTGTGGCTGATGGCATGCTAAGCTAGTATGAACATAGAATGTAGTACTGTAATGAGCGTTGGTTTATAATTCTTCAACGATTCTTACTTACTTACTTTTACTTTTTTTACTTAGTACAGAACACCACAGTACAGTTAGGATTAATGCTTAACATTAACAGGTATCTAGTGAATTTGAGTAAATTTTATTTTCACAAAACCATCTTGGATTTTGACATATTGTACCTATTCTACCAAATGTCACTTTTTATCCATTCTATCCCCGTCTTAATCACCATCTGTTTCTATTATTCTCTATGCCTACCTTTCCATTGTGTAGATGTCCAGCTAATGTGACATTACGTATCAGTTCAGCATTGTCCATCATATCAGCCAAGAATCTAATAGCAATAAAAACACAGCAAACTCCTAAAATAATTGCATGGACAGAATAGAGTCCAACAGAGCAAGTTTTGTTGTTTTATCTGTCTTTAACTTATTACTAATTACCTGAGACAAATATACCTTAAGAAATTTCACTTGTGGGGCTCCAAAGCAAATGAGATTGACCATTACAACTTGGTTATCAATATTAAAAATGGCCGCTTGCTTAACAACATCATATAGGGAGAAAAGGTACATCAAATAAATCATGATTATGAAAAACCTAAACTTAAACAAGGTATTCTTTGTGATTTTTATTTTAAAAATTGTATTCACTATATAATTATCAAATAAGAAAGATAACATTTCATGTCCTTTTCATTATGTTTACTGGTGGTGGAACCAACCATCGAACATGAATGTTCTCATTTCAAATTTCAATTCAATAGGGTCTACTGGATCAAGTACGGGAATTAATAAATATTTGGCAGCAGGAAACTTTTGCGAATCCTAACCACTCTCAAGACTTCATATCAACACCTTATGTTACTGTTCATTGTGAAAAACAAACACTAAAGCATTTTAAGCATGTCCTGAAGATGCCATTTACGACTGTTCTACACCTAAAAAAAGTCGGATCCCGACTTTTATTAGTAAACAAAGCATAAAAATCCTAATTTCTTGACAAATATGGTGAGTAACTCTTAGCTACTTACAGAGGTTTTTACTACAACAATTTCCAACACAACAATGCAAAAAATGGGGCCCTGTTTGTTTACATTTTGAAAAAAATTGCTGATAGTGGCTTTAAAGGTCCCAGGAAATGCAAATAGAATTGATGTGGTTTGTGTCAAGTCTACAAGGAGGGGCGAGAAAGCGTTCAATATTTGGGTTGGTGTGATGCTCATTAGTGACTATTGATTTTTCAGAGAGTAATAGAAAATTCCAGGTGACTGGTGTGAATCTATTCATGGCACTGACTGAAAATCAATAGTTTCACTAATGATGTCACTGGTAGTGTATTCTTTTTTGTGGCCCTGTTTAGTGGAATGGAATGCCCCATAAAGATTTGGACTAGGTTTATCATCTCATTTCCTGGGACCTTTAAGTTTCAGGTTTTACAGTAATATCTGTGTTGTTGATACTGTCCAACCTTAGTATTGTTACTTACTCCATGTCATAGGTGGTTATGGGAAGTTCTTGTTCTGTGATCTGAAATTTCTTGACCTTCACTGGTGCAATAATGGGATCTGTAACAGAAACAATGTCATCAGGAAGAACAACCCAAGATTTAAAGTACATTCTACACATATTTTCTTTTTTAAAAATAAAAATATAAAAAGTCCAGTCAGATGGTTTGTACATTTGACCTCTGTGTGTTCCTCAAATGTGTTGACAAAGAACTAAAAAAGGGAAGGAAATTAATACTGATCAAATTATACATGAAACATCCTCAAATTCCGTTTTGTAAAAACTGCACTTTTCGTTGTTTTTTTCCGTTTTCTTATTTAAAACTATGTTCACTAGACTCTAATCATGGATTTTATTGTTATTCTGATAATTTGGAATGATTTAAACATAATGTTCAACATCAGTTCTTGTCTAAAACAATAACTCTAAATTTTGGGTTTTACATCCGTTAGAAAAACAAAAAATAATTCCGTTTTCCGGTAAAAAGGAAAAATTATATCTCTGAACACACCTGTGAGAGGTTTGCGTGTCTTCTTCATGGACTATGGTCTCTACATCTGGCCCATAAATCTCATCAGCCGTTGGGTAGTACTTCTTATCTTCATGAAGTACGACTGCCTGTGAGGGCACTCTGTCGTCATGCTCCATCTGATCATCCATGTCATCATCATCGTCCTGAAAGGTAAATGGCTTGGAATGCATTGTCACCTATCATATTGTGAGGGTAAAATGTTGACTCAAAGCTTGTGAATTTCAAAATTTGTGGGGTGGGGTGGGGGTGGAGAAAAGCAAAAAAAAAAAACAAACAAACAAACAAAAAACATAATTCAGTCAGTTGTTTACGCTCATTGCCAATCCATAGTTTTCTAACCAGGGCAGACAAAAAGATCCGATGAAGGGAGGATTTGACCTTCCTCATTTACAAACAGCAAGCACTCTATAGTATAGACAAATCTAGCCTGCCAAGTGATGGTCAGACTTGATCTTCCAATGGGGAGGGGGGGGGGGGGCTTCCAACCCAAAAGTTTTGTCCAAACCTTCCCAATTCTTTTGTATGTCTGTGCTTAATCTGTACATTTGGGTAAATTCAAGCGGGAAGCACCCAGCTATGGTGGCCTGTGAGGTGTTGGAATATGCAAAATCAGATTGGTGTATACACGTACACACTCTAGATCAATTTTCATTTGCATGTGCTTCAACATTTTTTTATATCATGCGGTGCAGCCGCAAGATATACTGTCGTTTCCACGTTTCCATCTTCTTGTCTTTTCTCCTTCTGTTTTTCTTCCGTACCTTGCTTCAAAATGCTACTAGTGTCTAACAGTTTGTTTGATTGCAGCGAAAATTGGTCAGAACCACCACTATGGGGTGTACACAGATTTGGGTTCCAGGTCATGTCAAGATTTTTTTTTTGTCCAAAATCTAGAAAATCCTTGTCCTGCAATTCAAGAGCCAAAAACACAAGATTGCATCACAAGGACCCCAATCCACCCCTCACATGGGGTGTACACAGATAGTGGATTAAGGTCATCTGGGCAGAGATAGGGGGCATTTTGTACAAAATAAGGTAGGGGTTTGTATTCGTGCTCTTCTGAATACCCTAACCTTGGGTCTCCAAGAGCTAGTATTTCTATGGCTAGTAATAGCTTGCATTAACTTAAAAGAAAAGATAAAATCCACTTATTGTTGGGAATCACACTTGATATTGCGCGACTTGTCTGTAAGTCGTTAGGGATTGGTTTCTCGAGTTAACGTGACATGGGAGCCTTTCTTTATTCAATAGATGTTGCTGTGTTTCTTTGTAGGGTGTATATATATTATTTGCATCGTTCCCTTGTAAGTCGTCCTTCAATTGGCATTAAAAGATGATTGCCGAGTCTGGCACATCCAAATAACACACCATTCACAAGAAACATGAAAATGATGAATGAATATATTAAAGGCACATTTCTTGATTCCAGCACCTTCTGTTTTATTCATTGTTCACTAGATATCCTTATTCACAACTTTTTAGCTGATCCCAACTTTGGGGGTTTTGAGTTATGAGCAAATGCTCATTTCCCACGGCCACTGTGCTATAATTTCTGTCCGTTTACAGACAGAAAATACAAAATTGCGAATTTCTTACAGAAACGACTGAATTTGCATGTAAGATTTGGCACACATGGATTACCGGTTCAGATGATATGAAAATCTCAACTTTTTTTTGGGGTAAGTTGGGGGGACGAGGCTGTGGATCAACAAATGCCCCTTTAACAAATCCTTTATAGGTCGACAGAAAAAATTTTGGTCACATCTTAATCTTCCAAATGCACATTTTAAAAACATGAAAATATTTCCACCCGATCTTTCTTGTCCTTTTTCAAAGGACAATTCTCGCTCTAGTTTTTCTTTGCATGTTCTTTAACATTTTTTTCTCGTTTGCATGTTTCTTTAACATTTTTTTCTCGTTTGCATGTTTCTTTAACATTTTTTCACACATTTGAAAAAAAGAAAGAGCCCTATATTTTTGTAAAACAAATGCATGCCAAAAATCAAATGTAGGTGGCACTTTGAAACAACAATTCAATTTTTTTAAATATAAAACCCTGTCAGTTTAATGACACTGAAATGAGATTCCATGATCTTTTTATTAACTTCATCGGTCCTTACTCTTCCAATAGTGGGTTCATACTTCATAGGCAGACGTCTGTAGATGCTATACTCTGTTCATTCTCAAGTTTTGGGGTGACGTCATGACGCGATTCTGCATTTACTCTAGCATTTCGATTGCGCCCCTTTATTCGTGTGCGTCACTGTCGAACTTGAGCTCTAACAGAGTATAGCCTTTCATGATCTTAACAAAAAGTGATGTTCATGCATCAGTGCATTTAAATGTTGCCTGAGTATGAACCTTCTTTAACTATTTCCTTTGAAAAACTGTTAATGTTTGCCAGGTAGGCATTTCTAAAGATAAACCACCTGGCAAGCACTCATAGGCATTCAGCTGTTTTCCCCCCTTGTTCTTTTTTTTTTTAAATATGCCGTTGTGAATGCAGAGTATTCCGAAGGGGTTATGGCCCAGTCAGCACTCAGGGCCAATTGTTTCATCGTAGGGATAGGCTTGAATCGGCAGACTGTCACAGGCAGAGACCTGGTAATGGCTTAGGCCTATTGTGTACAGAACATTTACATGTTAGGGAGGGCGAGTTGCTGTAGCGGTCGAGTCGCTCACCTTTCACCAATGCGGCCCGGGTTCGATTCCCGGCCGAGCCAGTGTCGTATGTGAATTTGGTTGCCGATCCATACTCGTCCTTGCAGGTTTTCTCCGAGCACTTCGATTTCCCCCTGCATCTAAAATTTGACTTCTTCCCATAAATCTTTCCCCGTTGTTCTGGAGGTGTCCCTTGAATTTAACGCATGTATAGCAATATTGGGTTCTGCCTGGCGAATGCCGAATGTTATAAATAAATATATAGTCATTCTTTACTCCTGAAGTTGAAATGATTTGAACTTTTTAAACTTGACATTCGGGTAACTGTGACTGGAATTCAGACACGGGTAATTCAAGGTCGGGCGGGTACCCGAATGCCCGCCCGAAAGTCCCAGCCCAAGTTGAAATAATTCTATCTTTGTCTCTATTGGTAATACTTACATCTGCATATTCAAAGGCTTCCTGGACTTGGTGTCTGGCATCATCCACATCCTCATCAGAGTCACTGTCAAGTTCTGGGCCTATATAGTTGCCAAACTCATCGTACAAGTCAGCATCCATGTTTAAGGATGACTACTCAAAATCGGTGGAGCCAATCTGAAATGCGACATAAAGATCTTAAGGCCACTATTCAGTCATTTTCTTCAGGATGACAACAAACAACGCCCTCAATTTTTGTCAAAGTTGAGATTTTTGCATTATTGTATCAGAAATTTTGCAGTATTCAAGTGGTAAGGCTGAGTGAGAGCAATGCAGAATTTAGATAAGGGAGATTTTGCTACTAAAAATGTCAGGATCCCGACATAGTAAACAAGCGGTTCATGAACCACTACTATTGCCTGCTTTTGCAATCCATCTTTCCTTTACTCTCTTCGCAAGCTAACCTCTAATGACTTTTGACCTTGGTATGTGACCTTTAACCCTATCATGACATGCAAGTGTCTATGGGTAATGACCTCTGACTTTGGTGGCAACTGGTGTTCACGTATGAGCAATTTGAAAAAGCTTAACCAAAATTAAACTATCATAATCATCCCTATAGAAAACCATGCTTTGATTTTCTGTCGTGCACAACAGAAAATACCAAATCATCATCTTATTACATTTTTTTTTTTTTTTTTTTTCAATCTAAATTACATCATTTCATATATATAACTTTGTGGGGGAATTCCCTAGGTTCTGCAATATTTTGATCTCAAAAGCATAAACAAGTTTCTAAGTTTACATCTTGGGGAATTCCCCACTTCCCTTATTGTGCAATCTAAACAGGTGCAGGTTAGCAAAACAAACTAGGGGTATTCCCCTTTCTCTCTTTTATAGTAAACAAAATACTTTTCCCGTGAGAAATCTCTTCTCTAATAAAATTGAGAAAATAATATTTTTAAAAGTTTAATCAGAAAAATGGAGGCCATATAACAGTAATGACCTCTGACTTTGGTGGCAACTGGCAACTGGTGTTCACGTATGAGCAATTTGAAAAAGCTTAACCAAAATTAAACTATCATAATCATCCCTATAGAAAACCATGCTTTGATTTTCTGTCGTGCACAACAGAAAATACCAAATCATCATTTTATTACATAAAGACAGCGTATTCGGCTTATTCACTTCAGGTGTGATCTAATACATCAAGTGGTAAGCATTCCAAACGGGGCATTCCAAACGGGTCATTCCCTTTTTCTGTATAGCATGATTGAGTTTTGTGGAAAAATCCTGAAATTGGTAAAAAAATTCTGAAAAACAGCGTAAAATCAACCTAAAATGCTTACAATTGGGCTGAAATTAAATTAAGTTGCAGAAATTTTTAAAACAAAAAATCCTGAAATCCTGTTGTTACTATTTTTCTTGATTTCAGTTCTGCCTTCGATAAGGTGAACCACATTCTGTTGCTTTAAACTTCTGTTATGGATTCATAACTTTCTAGTGGGGAGGAAACCGAGGTTATTTTCAACAGTGAATTTTCAGACTGGACATGTGTCACTTCTGGAGTTCCACAGGGTTCAATGCTTGGACCAATCTTTTTCCTAATTTTTGTCAGTGATATTACTCTTGATGTCTTCTAATCTTTTTCAGTTTGCTGATGACCATACATTGGTAAGACGTATATGAACTCCTACTTATCAGGTAAATCTGCAAGATGACCTGAATAGAATTTACGCTTGGTCAGTTCAGAGCAAACTTCCACTTATGTCTCCAAGTGTGCAGTGTTGCAATTTGGAAAGAATTTCGTATTGTGCCACCACCCTATGAATTGGGCAGCCTGAACAGAATAAACTGCATGTTGAAGGATGTGGTGGCAGAATTGCTAAATTCATCCCTGCATTTTTCTAGATCTACATTTTGTGCTAGGATGAACTACTCGCTTGGTGACAAAACTCTACAACTTTAAACTGCTTGGAACAATTTTTTTCCCGATCTCTATGACCCCGTACACACTGCAAATTGCTTAAGATTAGTTAATAAACGTGCGTACACACTACACTTAATTAAGATACAATTGTGTCCACACTAGCAGAAAACTAACAAAGATTGAAACAAGTGTGCCTATTGGAAATATGGCCTTGGCATGTAAACCAACACACATCACCTCTAATTCAAAGTGTGCGTACACACTAGTAAATCTCTTAATCGAAATAACCATTCCCTTAATTGAAAGAAGCTGAATTGCTTCGTTGAATTAAGCAAATTTAATCTTTGTTGAAATAAGGGAAGAGCGTACACACTATACTTGTCAAATTTTTAATCTTCGTTAACGCTTAGTTGAATTAAGAGATTTTGCTAGTGTGTATGGGGTCTTTTTCAACTCACATTGATTCCACATGCAAAAAATTTCTAGACTATACTCTGTTTGATCTCAAGTTTATACTCACCAAAATTGTGAGATTGTTCTATTTTATCCATTTTATACATTACGAAATGATCCAACTAGTGCATTTTTTGTGCTCAAAAAAGCCATCAGACACCCCTTATGCCACATTAAAAATTTCGGTGCGCCCATGCCTAGTAGTTTTTTTTTTTTTTTTTTTTTCTTAATCGAAATAACCATTCCCTTAATTGAAAGAAGCTGAATTGCTTCGTTGAATTAAGCAAATTTAATCTTTGTTGAAATAAGGGAAGAGCGTACACACTATACTTGTCAAATTTTTAATCTTCCTAAACGCTTAGTTGAATTAAGAGATTTTGCTAGTGTGTATGGGGTCTTTTTCAACTCACATTGATTCCACATGCAAAAAATTTCTAGACTATACTCTGTTTGATCTCAAGTTTGAGGGGACGTCACAGCACACGTTAGGTTTTGCGCCCTATAAACGCACGCGCTGACCTTTCAATTGCAGCATTTATGCACGCGAATAAAGGCGGCACAATCAAAACGCTAAATCGAATGCAGAGTCGCGTCATTACGTCACCCTCAAACTCGAGACCGAACAAAGTATACATGTAGGTTTTCTCATCAGGTGCACTAGAAATATTCATTTTTTCACTCTTTTGAATATTTACAAGGCTCTTGTCCTTCCTCATCTGTGCTACTATTTGGGCTCCATACAACACCTGTTACACTGACAGAATCAAGAAATTTCAAAGGAAATATTTAACTCATGTTCTTCTTTACAGGAAAAATACCTTGAAGAGCTATCAAGCTATCAAGATAGGTTGTCTGAATTGGGTTTGCTTGGAGCATGGAAGAAAGAGCTAAGAAGGAACCACAACGACTTCCACAATCCAATTTTAATCTGTTTATCCATTCACCAGCACAAAATGAGGGGATTCAACAGTGACCCTTTGATCATAATCCCTCTGCCGCAATCGATGGTCAGCGAGCAATCATTACTGTATCATTTTTTGAAAACTCTATGTCCGAACACGTAAAAGTGTAAAAGTATTGCATATTACAACATGTTCCGGCTGTCTCCGATGTGTATTTGTTGTTGTTTTCGTTAGATATGTACACCGTTATGTGTTCAGCTTTACTGCCCAAGACTGCCCAGTGTGAGAAATAAAGGATGAAAGTTTGACTAAATTTGAACGTTTGACTCTTGGATTTTCATTGGGCACCCGTGCTTGTTCCAGGGGTTCTGAAAGTGACCCCTAACAGGACCAATATTCAGTTAAAATATACCCGGCCCCTAATTGGACCAGATTTGGTGAAATTATACTAGTTTTCAGTGAAAATATAGACCTAATGGTACAGCAGTAATATGACATCCTTACTGTTCTATTTTAAATATATTTTCCACTAGTATTATCCCAGTTATACTCTCTTTTGAAATTCCACTTATAATATAATGTATTATACACACCTTTACTTGTATGGGCAATTCCACGGCAATGTCCCCTTGAGCCTAAAAATTGAAATTCATTTTTATGCAACAATTTACATTGAAAATGGAAGAAAGATGTCTTATCTGTATAAATCTGCATTCTATTATTGAATTTTCAGTGTTTTTCTTATTTTTTATGGTTTTTGGAAAAAATGAATTTACGAACAACAGATTTTTACAATATTTAGTAAAAATGGTGCTGTCAAATATTTCAGTCCTGTATCTATGAGTAATTGACCACTGAAATGTATTTATTTCTTAACCTAATACCAAGGTACATAACTTCTTATAACTTACACTTTCAAATCAAATGCAGTTATCTAAAGTGCGCTTTTTGAGTTTCAAATTTTACTTCTGATTTTCCACAAATGTATGTAACGTCCATGACGTTTTATTCTATTTTTTCCTCTAACTACATTACCATGCAGTTGATTTTAATCATATCTAGCATGCAATGTTAATGTACACATATGACGATAATAACATGTGAAAAAAATAATTATACTAATTAGAAATATGCTAATGAGCGTCATGGACGTTACTGTCATGGACGTTACGTCATGGATGTTACATTTTAAACATGGGTATTATGTGATGTTTGTTATGGTATTGTTTAATAATCATATTTTTGATGTCAGAGAATCTATTCTTGAAGTTTTCATGACATTTTGACAATTAGAATTCTTAAAAATGACCATTTCAGGTCAAAATTGGGCACGAGGGCGCTTTACATCATTTCTCGCAACTTTTTTAAAGACACTACTTTCCAAAGGGTAACAACTGGAAAGATAATCATAAGTTTTACCTGCTCAAGAAGTTTCACCCTTCTATCACTTTCAGTTTGTGAGTAGGCCTAAAGTTTTATTTCTTTGAAATACTCCCATTGAATTGTACAGGGGAAAAGTGCATTGACCCCTGTGCTTTTCAATAGGCACATCCATGCAATATTCAAATGAATGGTACAGGCAAAATAATAAAGATAAGATGCTCAAATTTAGTGAGCATGTCACATATTTGGTTATCTTTATAGTGGTATATGTGAGAGTAGGTTTTTCAAAAGCGTGTGTGAAAAAAGAATAGAAAAGCGCCCTCATACCCAAGTTTGACCTAAAATGCTTATCTATATAATAAAAGAAAGATTCTCAACCTTGTTCCCGAGTGTTCTCAGAGATGGCTCTATCTCGAGTTCTGATTTTTTGTACATTGGTTGGGTATACCATGCCATGGGGCGTTTGGACATTCATTTTATCAAAACTATTCAGTTACTATGGAAATTACAGGGAAAACGGGTCGGTTGCTAGCTAAAGCGCGTCGCTGATGCATTATGGGATAAAACACCATGCCACAGCAGCACACTAGCTGTGCGTATGTTATAACGCACAATACATTATGGGTTACAACACCATGTCACTGTACTCTGTCGCTGTAGCAACGCGTACCGCGCCGGAGCTTTAGCAAAAGGCAAAACAGAAGTGCGGGCTTAGGCTTAGAATCAATGTATAATCAACTCCAGTTGCAATGGCAAAAAGCAAGCGACAAATATGTTACACAACCTACAGGAAAATGGCAAAAATGATACAGAGATGAGAATGAAGCTGCCAATGTAAGTATTTCAGGGCCTCTTTTACTAGGCTACCTGTATTATTTTCGAAGTTTACTCTTCTAATGATACCGTAAATCGATTTATAAAATATTTTCGTGAAAAATCACTTTCTATTCTATTCTACACACTTCAAGGGGTTCGTTCGTAAAAAAAACATTTTTTTCAATGTTCTTTATATAGCCTAGGCCTACCTTCAAGTGTTGCCTGAAGGATTCTAAACATGCCTTTGAGTGTCCCTAGCCTAGAGTTTATAGGTATCCAAGAAAATGTTGTTTTTTTTTTGGGCCGCAAAAATATTTTAGAACCAAAGGTGACGGCACGCAATATTATATATTTTGTTGCTTAATTTTATAGATAACATCAGAAGGGGATTCCTCAGCTGGATCGTCTCTTCATGATGTCCACCAGCAGCCCCTCGCATTACACTACAATCCAAGGAACTTAAAGAATCTTATAGATATTGGTAGCATGACTTTTCATTAAAAGCGGAAACTGAGGTGCACTAAAATTCAAAGGGGAAACGACAGGGATGTGTTGTGCAGAAGACAAAGTCAGTTTGGCCCCTTTACCAAATCCACCGGAGCCATTACACATATCTCACTTCATCTACTTCAGATAATAACGATATTCGTAAACGCCTTCGCCAGTACTATTCTGCTTTTGCCATGACATCATTTGGCGTAGTAATGAAATTCAGCTGCAAGGGTGGAATCCATTCATTCGGATCCACGGTAAAAGAAAAAAAAAAAACTTTGAGATTTAGGGTTGCGGGTGTACTGGGCAGCCGAGAGAAATTGCGGGCCCGGGGGGAACCTTGGAGTTACGGGCCCCCTTTTACCAACTTCGTTTTCCAGAACCCTATACCGGAGGGGGGGAGAGAGGTTTGAAGTTAACAGTGGCTGCGAAGTGGGCATGCGCGGCGCGGGGGTGTGGGAGCTTCATGTAGGCCTATAATGTTGATGCAAAGGCGTTTTTGATTGAAATATTCATATGTAGAGTGTTTATGGAGACAGCCCAGGCGGTGGGTGCGGGAGGGGAGTGTCCCCCTCCCGCAAAACGCGGAACCCTTGTAGTGTTCACTTTCCAACACACATTTTCTCATGAACAATTGATAGAAACAAATATAAATTTGTAATTGTTCACTTTTTAATGATAGAGGTATGATAACGGTTTTTAAAAAGTAAAATAGATCTGATGGTTTTGTTTCAACTAGGGTTCATTGAGAGTTCATATATGAAGCGGCCGGGGGGGGGGATTCAGGCACGAAGTGCGGAACCCTTACAAGGTTCACTTTCCAAAACCATTTTCTCATGTATATTTGATAGAAACGATTTGAAATTGGTAAGTAGTCCACTTCATAATTCATGACGAACCGTTTTATAAAACAAAATCTTAATTGTGTTTGTGTAAATTCTCAAACCAAGAGAGGCCCAGCCAGCACTAAATTTATTAACCGCGCGTAGCGCATAAAAAATGGAAATTTCGTAGTATTTTCGAGTATTTTCTCAACGTAAGTAGGTGTCATTGTCGCAGGAGGGGGAAATGGGCCCACTGTATCTGCCAATGTGCTCTCTTTCTCCCCCTCTCTCTCTCACTCTCTCTCTCAGTGGCATAGCTAGGGGGCAAGGGGGGGGCACGTGCCCCGGGCGCCACCTCAGGGGGGCGCTGAAATGACGTTGGGTAAAAATAAAATTTAAACAGTTTACTTGCGTGATCTGAGTGGCATTGTGTCATTCTTTGTGAGGCGGGTCATAGGTACATCATCCGGGACTTCATCATGCATGCATATGACATGGCACAAGCCCGGCACGAAATTTGAATTTGAATGCCACCACTGCACTATTTATGCCACTGCCAGCACCCTATTAAAGCAAAGCCGAGAAGCGAATTCCCCATGCCCATTTTCCGAGCCATGTCAGGGCCGTCCCTGGGGGAAGGGAGGGGGGGGGGGCGACACCCCATTTACAGAATTCTGTTGGCAAATGTTGACTTGTCAGTGAGATCGGTATTAAAATGTAGGTGGAATATTTTAATGAAATAGTGCTAATATGGAGTATATTACACAGTATTTTTGAACAATTTTTTACTGATATTGGTCTTCCCCCCCTCACATTTTTTTAACTGAATAAAAAATATGTTGGTGGCAAAACGGTTTATTTGCTGACACAATTTCAAAAATGATCTGCCTCGCTGCACTTGCCAGGTTAACATATATTTTTTGAAATTACATTGGCAATTAATAACTCACCCCCCCTTTAAAAATGGTCTGTGAATGCCCTAGTGGCCAATCAAGTACCCTCTACGAAGCCGGTTTTTCTGAACAGAACAATGGACCAACTTATGTGCTCTTCAAAATTCCCTTTTAGCAAATACTTTCAGTTTCCTAAATGTCTCGAGCGGCAGTAATACTCTTTCGGTAGCAATTCTGTGAATAGTCACTGTGTTCGAATTGTTCGTGTATAATGCAAAAAAGGAAGGAACATGCTTGCATGACACACACTACAGTCTCATGTTGATCATGGTTGCTACTCCGTTCATTTACTATCCGAGATTACAGTATATTCGCAATCACGTAAGCTCCAAACAGAGCGTGAAGAACGAACATGAAATTGCCAGGGATCGGCCGTTTGCCTGACTAGAGCGTCTGTTTCCCGACACCCTCGAGACCCTTTTGTAAACACGCATGGCCGCTGCTGCGATAGGAGCCCCCGGATTGATCGAGAAAACTCAATCTGTAGTTTGCATAGGCTACGCGTGCAAACTACAGATTGAGACTTTTAAGCTTGACAGATTGGGCGGCCTTCCATTCAACTTTGTTAGGACGCTCTGTTTGAAGCTTGTTTGTTTTTCAGAAAACTGGTCAGGTATTTTACGGCATAGTAATACCTGTTGACGCGTTCTTCACTATATGCTGGTTGTTGTGAATCTTCTTTTGTAGTCGACCGCATTTTCTTCTCTTAAAAAATTCTATAAACTTGTCTTGGGAATGTCTTCGACGATGGTTTGTTGTGACATGAGAAAATGCCGTGATTAGCATAGATTCTCCTTGGTATTACGTGTTAGACACGCCTTTGTTGGTCACAAACACAAGCCCAAAAGGTGGAACTATGCTGTGTTCATGCTGTAAGAAATGTTATGTGGCAGAGATGATTTTCAGACCAATGCCAGTATGATGGACTGTACTATGTGTCGCACAAGGGAAACAATTCGTAACACGTCAGAAAATCTTAAGTCGCCTTCAGTTTATATGTGAATGGTGATCGTTTGTCAATAAATACGCATCGCTGTGACCAATTACCCCACCAATTACATTATTTATTAAGGTACAATTAGGGATATGCAACAAAAAACGGAACCAAATATTTGTACGAAGGTGTGATCCACCCTTTAGAACATATGGAATGGTCCCAATTGTCAGTTCATCAATCGAAGAACGAAAATGGAAGGGGTCAACAGAGGCAACAAAGTTTTAAATTTCATCTCAAATATCTTAAATTAACCCAATTTTTTTGGATAAAAATACTGAGGACTGAAATGTGTGGCTCACAAGCTTATGACAGCATTCAAGCTTTGACTTACGTTTTAGCGACACGGTATGAAAAACATTTAGGGGTGAAAACAGTCAAAATTCTTGATTACTAAATGTTTTCTAATGGTACAATGTCATATTTTCAGATTTTGCCACTTAAAACCCCACATTTTTCACTGATTTTGAGAAAAATTCAGTTTTTTGGCCAATATTAGCCAAAATGGTCATTTTCGGGTGACAAATTTGACTTGCTATTTCCTGTGAGTGTATGAACAGGAAAACTAACCTAGTAGTGACTAATTCTTTATGCTAATCATGTAACATGGGTACCTTTATAATATCAAAGCATAAATGGGATCATCTATTTCCTTTATTTTTGTAAGCGGGGGTTCGAAAGTCGGCGGTCAGGGTGACAATTGATTGGGAAAAAAATGCAATTTTTGCCCAATTTTGTGATTGAAAAAGCCATAACTCTCAATGGTAGAAGCTATGGTGATGCTTCTTGTTCTTTTTTGTACAGTATTTCAAAGCTAAATAGTGATATAAAACTTGACGAGTTGAATGACTGAAAAAAAATCAAGTAGTAATATGTTATCAAAAAAACCCCCTACCCCTAACATTTCTGAGGTGTGAAAAAATAAAGGCCTCCAAAAAAATATCCTTCAAAACTGTGAGGTTTGAGGCTAAACAATAATAAACTTGCTATAGCCAAGACCTCCCTCTAGAGCAAGTTAATATTTGTTTAGCCCTGAGATTACCAGTTTGAAGGACTTATTTTTTTGGCGACCAATTTTTGTTCAAATTTGAGTACTTCGGGCAGAAATCTGCCTGTACAGTGCTATGGAAAAATTTTTCAAGTTAATAATTATGTCATTTTTTATTTCAGATTCAGGTTTCTACGTGGGGTGTTATATGGCCTCCATTTTTTCTGATTAAACTTTTAAAAATATTTTTCTCAATTGTATTTGAGAAAAGATTTCTCACCATGGGAACATTATTTGTTTACTATAAAAGAGAGAAGGGGAACACCCCTAGTTTTGTTTTTTTGCTAAGTGCACGTGTTAAGAAGTGCACAATAGGGGAAGAGATGCTAAACTTAGAAACTGAGTCAACTTGTTTATTCTTATGAGATCACCAAAACTTGTCCATGATCAGGGAATTCCCCATAGCGTTATATATTGAAAGTGATGTGATTCGGTTATGTTTAATGCATGATTCTGTTTGTAATGTGCTATTTTTTAGACTGGGAACTTTGTGAAGTCGGTATATATTTGAGATTTGAGTTAGTCTCGCCGCCAGCAGTTGAAATCAGGAGCTAAACTAGACTTGGAGTATAATAGTATAATTATAGCTAGTTTTACTCTACAATAATGGTAGATTTGAGTTCTCCTATAGTGCCAGAGTTAATACTTTGGATGGCGCCGGAGCTTGATGCTAAATTGTCTGCTGTCTTCTTTTAAGCCAAACATTTCAGTTTTCGGAAATCAAAGGATTCCAATTTGTGTTCCCTATATGAGGACATTGCGACAGACTGATGGTGGTGGTATATTACCTGGGATTTTATTATTGGGAACATTCGCGTTCGTCGAGGGAAAGCCCCGTCGTCTTGAACTGCTGGACAACAGTAACTTCAGGACGATAAGATTCCAATGGAATATTACCCGAGGATTATAAGCGTGATTTGCGCTGTCATTTGTAGTCTTCGCTGTGAGACATATTATCGTTGAACTGCAACGCTACTTTTTAGTTGGAGACAAACGAACTCTGAGTAAGATTAGATTGTTAAGTGTAATTTTGAATTGTATAATAATTGTACTTTGGACATACCAAAGTCTGAACCAATTAAAATCATTCAAATCTGTTTAATAACAATTCAGATCCACGTGTTCACAAGGCTCATTTCTTTGTGGTTTGAACGGTATGTCTGACCTTTGACGTCTACGAACATCATAACACTACCCAAAATTTCACCCTAGAAAAATGGTTATTTTAAGTAGTTATCTTTCCCTTTAAGTTTCCCCCATTCTGTCCACCAAACGTAGTCAAGCTTGAACGCTGTCTTATGAAGAAAGGTGCCTTTTTACGGGATTATTGTATCAGCAAACAGGAATGACACACCGCAAATCTGGATACCCCAAACGAGAATCAATGCCAGTATGAGATTGAACTGTCACCCATCGTGTTGCTTAACTGCTTTGATCACAAAACAGAAGGCGACAATTTTCACTGGAATAACTCAAGAGATGAACGAATTAATGTCCAAGCAGCTAATATGCAATTGTAGAACTTAGTAGTAACAAATTACAACATGATTTTTGCGTTTAGCCTGCAAATTCCAGTCAAGAGCAGAACATTTTTCAGTACTGTTATGCAAATGATGTTTTGATTACGAATTTGTTCTGCCGCCCATTCTAGACTCCAGAGGCTTTAAACGAAATGGGCGCATATGTACGGTAGGATATATTTCAAACAGTGTCGAATTACGTGGGTGCACACATGTAACAGATTGCATGTGGATTTTCTTCTGTGCATGTAGCTCTGAAAACCTACATATGCACATGTGAAGTGTAGGAGGGCAGAACCAAAGTTAAGTCAATTTTAGTGGACACAAAGTAATACCAAATAGAATGGGTTCTAGTTTGGTTATATTTTGTGATATTGTTGAATGCATACATGATCAGTTGTACTGCTGAGTTAAATTTTATTGTTAATATGTGCATGCATCATTGATTTGTGACCAGTCAAAGTTTTTGTCCACATGCCACTGTTGCATGTGAAATTTATTTTGAACGAGCACTGATTCAAAAACAAAGCCCGGATAAGGGTCCCGTAAGGAAATATTGCTGATTTTTCATTCCAACAAGTGAGTAATCGAGTGTTGTAAGTAGTTTAACATTAATCCCTGTGATATTGGTCAATTGGGCCAGACTAAACATCTGCATGATAGGTGCCTATTGATGAAATGTACATTTTTAAAGTTTTACGGCAGATGGCATATTGCCCACAACCCTATGTTGTAGACCCGAGGAGGGATACAACCCTAGGGTTGCGGATCGAAACTAGAATGCATGCCCCATGTCATGATTGATGAGTGATAATCTGCATTACCTTCACCCAAATTACTCCCATCAACGGGATAGTGCAAGTGGAGCTTTGAGCGTCATAGTGAAGCTAAAATAACACAGTATAAGAACATGAATAGGCTGTCTACGCCGAGTTCAAAGGGAATTTTGTGGTGGGAGGAGAGGTCGCAGTGTTCAAATCGTGTTTTTTGTAAATTGCGCCGTTATTTTTACTGACGATAGCAGTGAGAGTGCATGTGTGTGCATTTTGCAATGCCCAAAACATAAACAACATGATTGAGCTTCCATTCAATAGTTTATCCCAATAAGGGCAATATTGAGTGGGGTGAGAAATGACTCCTTGAATGTATCTCCTTTGTTTCTCATGTCAATAATAACACAAGAACTTCTGAAACGGTTGCAACTATTCCATTTCTCTTGATTTCATGATTGACATTGAAAAAAATATTCTAAGGATGCATTTGGATTATGTGGTATCATGTCAAAGCGATTCTAGGCTTCGTTCCAATATGTAAATTATGCATTCATCTTTAAATGTGGACATAAGTCGGTGGTTTGCATAAGTACAAACTTTCTGTGGAGTTCCATGCCATTTAAGGTTTGAGGATGTTTTGAGAGTATATTTCCTAATTAAAAAAAAAATCTTTTGACATAAATAGCATCTCTAGAGTCTGTAGAATAATGGTCTTACCAATTTGTAACCGATGCTACAATGGGTTCCAAAAACAAAAAAATCTGTCAACATGTACACAGGCTGCCAAAGTTGGCAGTAGGACACAACAAGGGTACGTTTCACCTGAAAAATTTCCTAATGTGAATTTTAAATCTGGAAAGTGGTTATCACATGATGCAGAAGACTCTCAAGAATGCCTTAACAATATTAACGTTTATTGCAAATAATGAATAATTACGCCACTTTGCATCTGTAAAGTAGAGCAGAAGCTTTGTCCTGTGTATCTTGGTAAATTTAATGGCACTTTCACTACATTTGTACACACAATTCGTCATGACTAGCTTTAGTTTATGATAACAGCCGCCATAGACTATCTAGTCCTGGTCATCAGCTCATTAGGTAAGTCGGGCTCTATTTATAGTATTTAGGAAAAGACTGCACGGCATGATAGAATATGGTACCACAATCTATGGTGAGCCCTCGGGTCTACAACTTTGAGATGTGGGCAGTAGTAGTAGTAGAGTAGACCAAACAGAACACAACAAGTCCTAAGGTGTGACAATTGGTGACAGGAGGCAACAACAAAGTAGAAATTTCTACCAGAAATATGCGTCACTTACCGATATCACAGGGATTAATAATGGTTTGTAACCAAAGTTTCTATCGTTTATGAACGATCCCTTACTCCCGAAGAAGAAGCGGCGGAAATTTTAATCCCGGGTGCAGCTATCAAATCGGTTTTCCAATGTAGTGTTAACAAAATGGTTGGCAATACCAAGTGTTTGACAGCGTAGCGAACTCGGTAAACTTCGGGAACTGACATCGGAAATGTCACGAACGTTCAGTCACATGATTGCAATCTCTTCCCAACCGCAAAATACAGTGTGTGCGCGTGTGGTAACACAAATACGGTGGCGGGGCGGGGGACGGCAAGAGAGACTCGTCTCTGGTTCTTCAGAAAGATAACTATCCCAACAAAAATAATAGGACATCCCGTAATGTCACTCATTTTTTCCAAGAGTCAAAGACTTGAGTCAAAATTGTCAAGAGTCAAAATGAAAAAGTGAAGGGTCAAAAATTGTATTTATTGAAAATTGAAGTGTCAAAATTTGTTCCGTTATTTTTAATGTATGTGGATTGGCCGGGAGCCAACGCCGTGTGCCTTAAACGCAGGCTTTACTCTTTATAATTAAGCCTTTAATTTGTAAACAATGCATGGCCTTTAATTGTAACTGCATGGAATGAAGGACCCTGTAATTCGCAACTGAATGAAGACCCTTTTAATTGGCAAAGGAAGACCCTTAAGTGGGAAATGAAGGAATGACCCTCCCTTTAATTGGAAATGAAGGAATGACCTTTAATGGTAAATGAAGGAGGACCCTTTAATTGGTAATACATGAAGGAATTAACACTTAATTGGTAAATAAATGAATGACCCTTTGGAAATGTGACCCTTTAATGGTAAATGAATGTAAATAAAGGATGACCTTAATTGTAAATATGAATGACCGCTTATTTGTAAAAAGGAACAACCCTTTAATTGCGAACTGAAAATGAAGGACCCTTTGATAATCGGACCAATCACACTGGAAGGTATGCATGTTTTTCAGAAGTTTTACGCTATTTTTCAATAGGGCATGGATTCAAAATAAACATAGTGGGACAAATTGAATGGCTGAGAGTCTACTACAACCTGTGGATGCAGTCAGTATTGAAACGGTAAGTCCCTCCTACATGGGTCTTTGAATAACCAAAATTGATGTCATGTTTCAGCAGGCGAGGCAGAAAGCTTTCATAAGTACCATACTATCACCCACTAGGCATGTAAACAAATGACATCTGGTGTCCACAATGCTAATGGGGAGGGAGATGTATACAAGGGTTTTAAATAAACTTTCTCTGTGGCTACTGCTAGTCAGCCTTAGTGGGTTAATATCCCACAACCAACAGATTTCGATCTTGTATCTAGCGCGCTTACTTAGGGAAATAACATGCACATTTTAGAATGCCTATTCGTTTCACTTGCATGCCAGAACAATCAAAGAGAAGTGGTCCTAAAGCCTAAGGTGCCAAAGAAGCTTGAACGCTGTTGTTCAGTGAAAATAGATAGAACAATCAAAAATTTCAAAATAATTTTGAAGAAATCGAGTTCACTTTAAACCCTTCCGATTTTGAATAGAAAACCTTTGGATCGACCTATGCAAGTTCTCTCTTTGTTAGAATTAATGTTTACACTTCATATTTAGGCAGTTTTAATGATAATACTAAACAAAACTTTCAATGAAATATCAGCAAAGTTGAACACTACTGAATTTTCGAAATTAGTGCCGGGCTTGTCGAACGGATCTGGTCGTCTGCTCCCAATTTTCACCAAGAAGAAAAAAAACGAGTAAGGACGCACAACTCGGCGGGCGCCTAATTTGCGCTACCATAGACGTCACGTTGTTTTCACCTCCGATGAACCTTAAGTTCCCTGCAGGGTATTTCTCTTAGAATAGGCACTACAGCACGCTTATTTCGCTGATTATACCCAATAAATTAACAACATACTTGTACCCGGAAGTGGAAACGACTGTGGTTTGCTTCATTTACGGTCTTCGTGCTTTTTAGGGTCCAACATTTCATCGGATTTATGCAGGAAGCTGTGCACCGGTTGGATTTTGAAAATCGAGCGAAGGAGTAAGGAGGCTAAGACAATCAAAGTTTCATATATACAACACACACAACAACGGATTTCCGTGTCACAAAGGACGGTATTTTGTAAAAAATCTAAGTATCTCACGCGCGCAGTCGTGTCATAAACAGGCTATTCTTTACCCTCCCTCTGAATACTGGAGTGAAAGATTACTAATAGTGTTTAGAAGTTTCCATTACATCTGAACAGCGGCCTAATCCTTTTACAATTCAATTCCAACTTCTTATTGTTGTGCATTTTGATATTCCTCTCACTCACCTTCAAAGAAAATTTTATCCTCACAGTCCAAAGCTGAAAGAATTTTCAAAGAGTAGAATTTTCTCCAATACTCCAATGCAAAGTGTCAGTCCAGATTTGGGGAGTAAGTTAGTAAGTTCAATTACTGGAGCAATACCCGGTGTGCGGACGTGAAGAATTACAAATTTATGAACTTTGGTGGCACGTGGACACGGTGTTTGAATGAACTGCCCTCTGGATCTAGGGATAAGAGAAATATAGGGCGATCGTAGCGGAGAAAAGCCAGAGCAACTCGGGCTAGTCAAGAATTTGCTGGGCAAGACATTCGCCCGTACATGCCGCGTACGAATTATGCAGTAATGCTAATGCCAAGGGCAGCATTGAGAGCTTTTTTTTTGTGAACATTAATTAAATTGTAGTCTTACATATGTACATGATATTATTAAATAGGACTAGTTACACTTACAAAATTAGGAAGTAAAAACCAATGATTACTAGTATCAGACTACTGCGATAAAAATAACATCGTTTTTTAGACACGGTTTAGCTTACAAATGCGTAACAAAGTAGGCCGATGGTTCAAAACGTTTTTCAGCACGAAGTTGAATCTTGACCCAGCAGTCGGATTGGATGCAGTGTTTATTTCCAGTGTGTTTTTTAACAATAAAGTGCCATTGACCCAGGGTAACTAGAAAAAACGAGATCGATCTTTTTGAGCTTACCTGGGGAGTGGTGAGGTTTCATATAGAAGTTCCCAAGTATGCAAATATATGTCTTTATCATAAAATCTTTACAAATATTATATAGATATTATAAATACTGCTTTTCGTAACTATTATAAAGTATTATTCCCATCCTTTCCTCTCTTTGATGGTATCATTTCCCATCCTTTCTATTCCCTCCATTCTTGCCATCATTCTCAATTCTTTTCATATTTCATTCTCATTCTTGACAATCAATTCTCATGCTTTCATATCCTTCCTATTCTTTGCCATGATTCCCCATCCCTTTCTTTCCAATTCTTTGCGATCAGGCCCCCGGGCATTTCCCATCCTTTTCCTATCATCTCCCATTCTTTGCCATCACTGCCCATCCTTTCCCAACCTTTGAACCAGCTTTAATCACCCTTTGAGCCTGTTTACGGGAATAAAGCTATATTTACAACTGGTGATTATTTATTTAGTATAATATAATTAATCAAAGATGCCATGCTGGTCGTTCATAAAAGCAGTGAAAACAAAATCAAAAAAGGCTTCAAGATCAAGGGTCCATTTTTAAAAGTGTTTTATTTTTTTTATTTTTTGCTTTTTTTAATTTTGTTATTTCTTCAAAATTCAAAAAGGCAACAAAATGGGATTGTGTCTTGGAATTTACGGTGCACTTGAATATAACATCAGCAGCGGACACAAGAAAAAAGGAAACTACCATGTTTTGAAGAAATCTGAGTCGGGGTTGTCAAACAATTTTTCAACTTGGAAAAATTAGACGATTCCAAGAAATACTAAATTTTAAAAAACATAAATCATCCCAAAGGTGAGAAACTTCTCACAGCTCACGAAAAGGTGAAGGGAAGTTTCAAGAATATCTTGCAAAATAACAATTAGACAATAATTCTATGGAGAAATTTGGCTGGTCTATGAAAAGTTAAAATCAAAAGGACCGCATTGGTGTCAATGAGTACAGTTGAAATTAGCATACAGGCCAAATATAGCTCCACTCCAAATCCTCCAGAACATCCAAGCAATCGTTTCCATTGTTTTTAACTTCAATACGCCTGGTCCTAAAAAGGAATAAACCCGGGGAATAAACATGCTAGGAACTTTCTTTTCACCCACAAGAGAAGATGCGATTTTTTTCCAAAAACATTATTTTCTTTAATATTCTTGGGGTTCTAAATAAATACCATTCATCAGGGAATTATACTTCCAGCAGTAATTGTGGAGGCTGAGACACCTCAGGCTTTCAAGTTAAAGCTAGAAAGTACCTAGATGTTCAGCAGTCTTTTTCTATCAATCTTGTATCTGTCACACCCTCGCGTATCATCGGTCTTTAGTTGACCTATAAAAGCTTATAAATGATATGCCTTTTCGGCACAACGTCGACGTATAGAATCAGAACCAGAACCATGTACTTTCTTCTATCACTAATGCGAATGTGTAATTCAACGACCAGATCTTCAAAGGTTTTATCAAAATTATGACAATTCCAAAATTTCAAAAAAATTGTGTAGTCAGGATCAAGCAGATGTTAAACCCAAATGAACTTTTGAGCTTGAGAAAATAACAGAGGATCAAACATTCGCAGCCCTCCATGTTCAAAATCATTACTTAAAATATTCCATTTGACTCTGTTACCAACCCCAACACATAAACTGTCACCCTCCTCAACACACCACCCATCCCCCAACACACCATCTGTTCCACTCCATAACACGTCACCGCTTCCTCTCCCCAACACACCACATGTCCCCATCTCAACCCCACCTGTCCCACTCCCCAACACCCACCACCCCTACCCAATACCCCCACTTTCCCCTCCCCAATACCCCTGTACCCCTCGCCAACACCCACCTTCCCCTTCCCAACATCCCACCTGCCACCTCAGATAGGGAGTGTCCCCATGACGACGTCTAAATTTAGGATTTATTGGCCGCTACTGCCTGAAGCTTGTATTGAAATGATTCACATGTTTCATTAGCAAAATGGCAGCCACCACAGGAACAGAAGAGAAACCGTAAGTTTTAATTTTCCTAATGAATAGAACGGAAACTTGGCATTTTTGTACAATAATAGAAGCCATTAGGTTAATTGAGTGATGTTATTTAATCGGTCCATTTCGACTAGCTTCCCTGTAGGGATAAATCTCAAATTTTGCCGATTTTGAAATTGCACGATTGCAGAATTCTGCAGACTTTTCATGATTTGTTTTATGATTTGATTTATTGCATTGGTGATCATGCAATCAGGGAAGTGGAAATCCCCAAGGTCACTTCCTTTGTCATGTAATCGAGTATTAAAGGTGCATTTCGTGATTTTAGAACCTTCTGTTTTAATCATTATTCACTAGATAGATCACAATTCACATTGAGAAACAACATACATTGCGACCTTGCGGGGTTTTTTTTATGAGCAGTTGCTTGTTTCCCACGGTCCCATGGCATAGGACATGTCCTGTTAATTCCGTCCGGACAGAAAATACAAAATGCAAATTCTTAGCTACGATGTTTTCCGAATTTGCAAGTAACGTAAGATGAGGTACCACATGGGATTACCTCAGTCAGTCGGGGATAAGCGATCTCATGCGCCTGGGGCGGGCGGCGATGTCACTGGATAAGGCGACCTCGCCTAATACGGCGATTTATACGGCTATTTTTACTATCAATTCAGTGAATTCACAAAGGTTTCAAACGATTCTCCACAAAATTATTTTGCCCAATTCACTATACAAATATCTAAAATCTCAGCGCACCAAAAAAATTTCATCGCACACTTTTTCTGCTACATTAGGTAAAAGTTGGGATTTTGTTGAAAAGAAAATCACATTTTGAGAAACGTACCATTGAGAGAAATTTATGAGAAAATCATTCCGTTTCATCAACTTCAGGGAAATCCCCAGTCACCATCTTGAAATATAGTCCAAAAATGAGTGATAAGGGATTTGCATATAATTTGTGCGCAACTTCTGCAGCCTCATCTTCAGGATACAAAGGTTTAAAAAACAGTAACTTTTCTATAAGGAGTGACCAGAAGAATTTGACATTGCCGATGCGAACTGAAAGGTGAAGCGGGTGGCATCTGCCACATATGAGCAAAAAGGAACGCCGAAAAGGCTCTGGCCTGAGCAGTAAGAGCAAATATGGCGATGGACACTTCCAAAATGCATTGGAAAGTAATCCAGCAGCTTTTGAGTACGATTTATGCCCTTGAACTTGATTTTTTTACAACAATCATACTGCGGATTAAAATGCGTGATTAATATTACTATAATCGAAGTTTAAACAAAAAACTGGTGAGTATGATTTTTATGGTGAAATGTCCGATTGAGCGCTCGGTCTCCCGAATGAGCTGATACGATAATGTTCAAATGTTAACCGATGGAATGAAAGACGAAAAGTTTATGTTCAGCAAGAAACTAAGTCGGGGGGGGGGGGGACGAGGCTGTGGATCACAAAATGCCCCTTTAAACGTGTTTGGTCAATTTTGTCTTCAACAATAGCTCACAGACAGCATAAACCTAGCATGCTAATGCTTGGCATGCAATGACGCATGCTAAGCCTTAGCCTCTTAGCCTTATCAATAGTCTGGAGGCCTAGCCTAGCCTAATTAATGAATCAGTCTAACTCATGAGCCAGGCTAGGTATGGCTCATAAAAAAAATTTTAAAAAAATTTATCAATTGATTATTCATTTATATTATCAAACCAAATGGTTTCAATGGTTGGGCTGGACCTAACTCAGTTATACTTGAACCAGAAATACCATTATGGCCTAGCTTTTTAGGAACCATTAGATTATTTGGTTTTCATTAACCCTAACGCGGCGAGATGCAATGAGAGCCAACGAAAACGTCGGTGGTACGGTCGGAAAAGTTTCTCGTTGCATCGGCCGTCAAAAAACTATTTTTGTCGCGCAAATGACTCTCATGGCCCTCATTGCATCGGGCCGTCTTACCGGAAAATGAAGCGATGTTTCCTCGTTGCATTTGGGCCGTCTTTACGAAAATGGACGAGAGTTCCTCGTTACTTTGGGCCGTCTTTCCGAAAAGACGCGATGTTCCTCGTGCATTGGGGCCGTCATTTCCCGGGAATGATGCGATGCTTTTCAACTGCATTTCGCGGACGGTTGGCCCGCAGAAGGCGCAATAATTTTAATCAGGGCGGGTGACACTGTGTACAAATGCCCATAGACAATTTCGATTTCGATGGTGATAGCGCCACCATTTTTCGATAAGCATTTTTTAATTATGCATAAACGCATTTCAGGACGTAAACCGGAGCCTGACGTAAAACAAAACGGAGCATGACGTAGCATAAGAGCGCCCGCACGACTATGATGTAGCGGAATAGCGCCACTCACGACTGGCGAACTATAAGCTACAAATTTCTGCAGATCAGTGTGCAGTACGCAGCCATATTTATTATTTATTATTATCCTGTTTTAATGCATTCGCACGCGATGTTCCTAGTTGCATCTGGGACGTCTTTCCGGGAAAATGGCGCGATGTTTTTCGTTGCATATGGGCCGTCTTCCGGGAAAATGACGCGCTGTTTTCCGTTGAACTCTCGGGCCGTCTTCCGGGAAAATGACGCGATGTTTCGTTGCATCTGGGCCGTATTCCGGGA